>VXBT01004140.1:1052669-1084964 GCA_013400235.1 Oriolus oriolus | reverse complement strand
GAGGAGGGCGGGAGGCGACCCGGCCCGCCCCGCCGCGCTCGCCGGGCAATCACCGCGCTACATGCGCGGCCGCCGGGCTCCGCCAGCGCGCCCGCTCCGCCCCCACCGCCGCCCTCAGCGCCCGCCGCGGCCCTGGGGCGCTCCCCTCCGCGTGTCCCTCAGCCCTCCTTTCCCGCCTCCCCCCTCAGTGCCCGCCTCGGCTCCTCAGTTCCCGCCTCGCTGCCTCCCTCTGCCCTCTCCGCGCCCGCCTCAGCCCCTCGCCGCCCTGGCAGCCTCCCCTCAGGTATGTCAGGGCTCGCAGCTCGCCCCGAGGAGCCCGCTGCCGGCTCAGCTCCGCGCCCCCGGAGAAAGCAGGACCTGCCCAGCCCAGGGCAGGTGTGAGCGGGCATTATGATAAACATACTTTAGTGAATATAAGCTTTGAGTGCAATAGGTGTGTGGGTTCACCCATATCATGAGTAGGATGGCACTTTACAGTGGCCTTGTGGAATCGCTGTGGTTTCAGCTTTCACAGTGGAGATGTGAGAAAAATAGTCCAGGTAACTGCATTACATTTGGTTTCATAGCCAGCCTTTCTGATGGACTGACACAGAGCTGAGCTGTCAGTGCAGGCACCACTCATCTCCCAATTATTAGGATTGGGACTGTTCATCTGACATGAGGGATCCAGGGAGGCAGTTAGGTTGTACCTTGCTGACAGAAGAAGACAGCCTCCTTAATTTGCACTAAATTGATACCAGGTTTTAAAAGCTTAAATGACATCTGAGCCACGTGTAGCAATACAGAAGGGAGATTCCTGAAAAAAAAAAAACAAACCTATGAATTTAGGACATGAGGCAGTGGAGCAGGGCAAAGCAGCTGACACTGAGCTATTTTTCTCATGGTTAGATAAATACTGGTATCCACATTAGTTTGCATGGATTTGCATCAAGTAGCGTGGCATATGCTGTTTAGTAATTTTCTTAAGAATGTGGGTCAGGTTAAGTATTTGATTTCATTGTCATTATTCACATGCTGTAAATTTCATACGCAGTAAGGGCTTTGCTGGATTAGGGTTTAATTAGTTTGCCATCTGATGAGTCCTGTGGTTTTGAGAAAGTAACTTTGTTTATTACCTCCATATTTCTGACCTTGTGAAAAAGCCTTTATCTACCCCGTCTGCTCTCCGGAGCGCTGGAAGTTTAGCACTGGAAATTTTAGTTTCTAGAACTCTGACAGTTGAAATCCTCAAATACACATGACTGTGGAACTCGGGAATGTTATTAACAAGATATAGTTCTTGTAGACATTCTCTGCATGCCCACCTGAGAATATCCATTTGCTTACAGTCAAGAGGCCGAGTGCGTTGCATAAGAAAGCAACCTAGGAAAACTGTGGGCCGTGCATCACAAGATACTTGGCATTCCCTGCAGTGTTTGTGTGCTGGGAGTGCCGGCCTCATTACCCGGCTGCCATCCGTGGGCAGCATTCCAGTTCCAGCACACGGGCTGCCCTTGGGCCTGCAGGAAAAATGTGCTGACTAAACACTGCCTGTGCGTCCATCCCTGCTCAGCATCGCTGCTGCCTCGCAGGTTGCGGGGCTGGCGCCTTCCCAGGAGCTCAGGCTGCTGTTCCACCACAGCCTTTGTGTGCAGTCCTGGTAGTTCAAGTTGTCTGGAACCACAGCTCTCTGTCTGTAAGGAGAGGGGGTAAAAGCACTGCTTATCAGAGGGTTTGAAAAGAGAAATGCCATGGCTGGGCCATGCTAGAAGGACCATGAGAGCACACTGAATGTACTGTTTTCCCAGAGATTTCCAGAAGTGACATCTTTCATGTTGTACTTTACACATTTATTGATGCACTTGTTATGATTTTTCTTTTAATATACAGTTTATGTGGAGTGGACATAAGAACTGCATTCTCTAGAGGAAAACAACTGCTTTTTTCTTGAATTGAGTGAACCATACCCACAATGTCAGCTTCATTCCAGTGTGGATTGTACAGTGGCCTTTTTTGCCGCTGTGTTAAAAAACAATAGTTTTGCGAACAACCATAAAATGTGGAATGCTTGAACTGGATCAGAGAAAACGGCTAAGTCCTTGGTTAAGCTACTGGCCTAAGGATTGAGAGGATTTCTCTTCCCCACTGAGCCCCATCTCCTGCCCACACAGATCAGGTTCTAGCTACCCCAATAAAGCCCTAACCTTGCTAAGTGGCCCTGGAAGTCCTGGCTGAGCAATGGTCTTGGACTCAGTAACATAAGCTCACTGGGGAAAAAAGACCTTTTTTGTTCCTGAAAAAAGAAAAGCACTGATGCATTTCACATGCTGCCTGTATGAAAAGCCTCTATTACCTTTTTAGCTAGCTTGCCCCAATTTCATTCAGCTATCACAACACTGAATTTAGATGATGAGACTGAATTGCTCTATTTGATGTGTTTAACACATAATAGAGACCTGTTTTAAGAAAATGCAGTGTTGGGATTTGAAGAGCTGAAATGTTAGGTATTTCAGATAAAAGAGGCCTTTATTATCGGTGATTTTCCCCTCAAAGGCTTCCTCCTACACAGCCATAGGAGTATTCCTCTCCGCGGCACAGCAGAGGAATACACAGTAGCTCTGGCATGCTCCTCTGCTGGGAAGCTGAGAAACTTAAGTCCTATTTTTAAACATGCTGCTGGATATTCTTGTTAGGATATACAGAGAAAGTGAGGATGGTGAGACGGTGTTCCTGGAACAAATCCTCACTATTCCCCAGTTTAGATATCTCCATTGCCTGCAACTGAGCCAAACCAGTTCACACAAGTATAAGATATGACCTGCACCTTTAAGAAAAATTTTAGTGTAGGTCCACTTCTTCCATGCACTTTTTCCTGCTCAGCTGTCTGTGTCAAATGCAAGGGATGGACCAGCAAATCCACAGGTTTGGCAGTGGTGGATCCCAGTGAGTCAGGGATAGATACAGGAAACTGAACTGTGTGCTGACAGTAATGGAGGAAGAGATGTGAAAATTAAACATTACTCTTGTTCTTAAAAGTAATTTTAATGGGTGGGGAAAAAAGTTGTGCTTGGGCAATCTTAAGAGAATTTCTGTCCCAGAAGTGGAGGGCACAAGAAACCGCTCTGTAGCTTCACTCAGTGTTTTCTGTGGCCAGGTGTCGTGGTTTAACCCCAGCTGGCAACCAAGCACCACCAGCCACCTGCTCATTTCCCCTTCAACAGAAAGGAACTTTGAGATGGGACTGAGAGGAGGACGAGGAGTGGAGTGACATATTCATCTTACCTTCTGGAGTCACGTGAGTAAACAAGAATTGCAGCTGTTACAGCAACCAGAAACTTTCTAGCTTTAAGAACACAAGAATTTTAGTTGTCTATAAAACAAATAAAACCCTCAACATTTATTTTTAGAGTAATCCCATGGGTTTTGCAGTCTTTCTTTAGCATTAGCTGTGTTGCAATAGTGCTGCCTTTTTGTCTGCTATTTATCACCAGTCACTTCTGTTTAGACTATAAACTGTTTGGGGCAGGAAGAGTCTTTTACTCTCTGCTTGCACGGCAACGCCTGAATCTCAGCGAGGAGCCTCTACGCTCTGCTGTAATATAAATACTCAATAATGACAGTCCCAGAGGCCTTAGCCCCCACCCCACTTGGAGCCCTGCCAGCTCGTGGGGTTTGTTCTAGCAGCAGACGTGCCAACAGTGAAAAGTGACAAATTTTGTTGGCAAAAGATATTCATAGGTCTAACAAGGATAAGAAACACCCGCCTTTAGAAACAGAGGCTTATGTCTCTCCAAGGATAAACACACCCTAGATTGACTCATGCTGGCATAATCCCCTTGTGCAATTTGTATATTGGCATTAGATATGTGTGTGAGGCAAAAAGACAAATATTTGGTTAACAAAACAACACGGGGATAGTAAAAAATAATTAGGCAGCTTTACCTCTCAGAACATTGCAGCAGGTGAGCTGCTGCTCTTCCCCGCAGACAGGCATATCCCTGAAAGCAGAGCTTCCTGATGTTTGTTTTATTTGCAGCAAAACAACCAGTTTATTTCATTAAATGCTATCAGACTAAAAATAATTAATAAATGATTAAATTCATCAAGTCCAGTAGCGCGCAGGCTGGTGAGGGAGGGGGTGTATACTGTGGTGGAAAAAGCAGGCTCATATTCCACAAGAGAGCTTTGTCAAGCGTATTGCATAAGGAGATTACAGGCCTGAGTCTGAAACAGGCTGAAGGTTTTAGTTGTGTTTGTCATTAGCACGCTGCGAACTGCAGCATAACAGCCCCTCTTTCATCTGGGTGAGAAAAGGCTCCAGGTCCATCATTATGTTTCTGGAGCTGGGACTCCACATGGCTATTAGCTTCATTCCCCAGAGCCCTTTCTTGGTGTTTAAATAAAGGAGAGGAGCTGGGCGGGTTAATCATCTGCTGCCATTATTCCCGTGCGCTCTGATCCGTTTGATGTGACAGCCCTTTGGAAAGGCCCCGGGTCCAGACTCTGCTGTGCACGCCCTGCGTGAGGCTTGTCCTGCACTCGGGCTTTGCCGGTGGAGTTATGTTGATTAGCAAAATGAGAACAAACTCCTCCCACCCGTGTGCCCTACGTCTGCCAGCAACTCTGAATCAATGCCAGGTTTTCTGGCAAAAGGGAAAAAAAAACCCCAAACTTCTCCTGATGCAGCCAATTCTGTGTGGAGATTTTGCCACCAGCTCTTGTCCTGGTCTGTGGGAGGTCTCCTTTCCAGTTCTGCAACCCTTCCTCCACATGTGTGTGTGCAGTGCCTCACAAGCGGGGTGACCACAGTCATTTCTCAAGCAGTACATTATGTCTCTCGTTACATACCTAGCAAGAAGGCTGTCCTGGGATCAACAGGGCCTGCTGGATAATCCACATCCCTTTCCATGGGAGGAGCAGCACCACAAAGACCACTAGATCCAATATCCGCATTCTTCCCAAGATCCACCTGCACATTTGATGTAGCTGTGTCCCTCTGCTGTGCATGGTGGGACCTGGGAGGAGCTATTGTCATCTTCCACTTGTGAAATATCCAGGAAATCTCCTTCTCTGAAGCATTCTGGTGTGTGTCTTGGGGCTCTCAGTTATCTCATGGTCCCCGGGGAGAGCCTGCACGCACTGACAGATCTGTTTTAGAAGAGCTGCAAGAACTCTACAATGCATAAAATGGAAGGAGCTGACTTCTACAGGTTTCTAAACATTGAGACACTGTAAAAGAGGCTGGGCCAAATGACATGAGTGGAGGTACTGCCCTGATGCATCTGGTAGGCATTGCCTGTGGCATTCCTTCATTGGAGGTAGAATTCTGCATGCAGCTGCCTGTGCGTTCTGCTGTTCCTCCTGGCCTCACAGCCTGCTCCTGCTCTGCTGAGTGAGGGTCTTGGAAACCAGGTCTGTGAAAAGTCTGCAGATAGTCTAAAAGCTTGCAACATTATGAAGAATATTTAGAAACTTAAACCTGTCCCCTGTGATAAAATGGCTCAGCAGGAAGTCCTTAGATTGATAGAAAGATGATAGAAAGGACATTTTATTCAACTATCAATCACTCTCACTCTTGATAGGTTGAGAATTAATCTGCAGAAGGAAAAGCAAGCACAGATCTTTTGTTCCTTCTGATTCAAAGTCCTTTGAAATAGGTGTCTTCCCAGTCAGTAAGTTTTGGATTAAGTCCTTGTTCCGCCTTCCTTTCCCCTATCCCTGCAGTACCATGAAAATTCAGGCTATTTCTCTTTACTTCCTTCCTCTTCATAAAATGTCTAATAATCAGCCATCTGGTGTCCAAGATGCCTTGAGTATTAGGGCATTTCCTTTATCCAGGGGAGGCTTGTGAGAAGAAAGATAAATATGTCCATGACCCATCCCTGCTGTGTGCTGATTAGTGTCTGGCAGTTTTTCTTTGTTCACAGTGATTGCAGTAGTGCTAAGTTGTTTAGGAGAGAAACATATTTAAAGGGAGAATCTTGGTTTCTGATCTACTAGATTTCATGACATTACTTAATTATGCTTAATGAGAATTCCGTAGAACAGTATAACACTTGTAATATATGTTAAAGACAGAGTGGGATTTTGAAGGGAAGATGGAAAATGAGATCTATAGAAAATACTATGTATCCTAAAGAATTGCAGTCTGGATTCATTCCCATTTTAATTCTGCCTCACAGTGGCACCCTGTTTTTCAGAACTAGCTAAAAAACTTAACCCTTTCCTTTCATTCTGTATTCCAGAGACCACAGCTGCAAGACAAGCTCTGTGCAGAGCTCTGTTCAAGTCAGTGTCAGTCCTGGGGAACAAGGGTTCTGTGTGCCATGCTGTGTAAAACTGGGTCAGATCTCAAGGTAGCCAATGGCTTGGGATTCAAGTTTAGGAGGAAAATATTGAAGGGCACAGAGAAGCTGTGACAGAGCATCTGCTGGACGATTGCAGTTTTTTTTAAAACAAAGCCTGGAGGGAGAGGGCAAGTCAGACTACAATGAAAACAAAAGCAGCAGGAAGAATCTGCAGTCTTAGCTCTGAAGTCAAAGCGAAAAAAACTGCCCCCTTTTATTCTGTGACAACTTGTAGGCCAAATTCATGACATAAAGGAGGTTTGTGTCTTGATGTGTGAGCTCTTGAGAGCTGAAATTTTTTTGTTGCCTTGACTGTGGTGGCATGAAGAGATGCCAGCAGGGTCCTGTTCATATTCACAGAATGATGCTCCCATCCCATTAGGGTGTGGACAGTCACTAGACATTTGTACCAGGAGTCTTCATTTGATGGTATGTTATAAATAGTAAATGATTTTCATCCAAGAAGAGTTTGTCAGGTAAAAGAGATATAAAAAGAAATGTCCTTAAAATACCTTTAGGCTGTTTTGGTACGCCTTGGTTCTCAGCAAACATGTATTTCTAACTTAGTTTTTCTCTTGAAAGTCACCTCACCTTTAAGGGCGTGTACTGTCCTAATCCCTGCTTGAACTCTATGTACAGTTCAGGCTGTGGATTATGGCACCATACAATATATAAGTTATTTAGTGCACCCATTAATTAACCAGCTAATAGCATACATAGCATGAATGTGAGGAGTAGAATGGCTGCCCAAACTTTCTGTGCAGGACTGTGCAAAGCTTCCTTTAAATGGAGGCTCAGGCAGTGTAGAGCCAGGGCTTCATGCATATGCTTAACTTCTCACACAGGAGACAGATACTGCCCAAACTACTCACCAAGAACAAATGCACAAGCAGATAAACATTCTGATGATGCCAGAGAAAACAGTGAGCCACATATTCTGCAGTCTACTCAAACACAGTAAAAGTCTTTATAAAATCCAATGGGCATAATTTTTACATTAACTGTTGACTCTAGTTTCTCATTTTGAAAGCATGCCATGGTAGAAATACTCTCCATTTGGGTTCTGGGGTTATAATGTATGAAATTCCTAAACATGGAATCATGACTCCTTAGACAGAAAATGCTAGAAAGCACAGCCTGTCTCACTACCCTGTTTCTGGCAGCAGCTGCCAGCGTGGTAGGGCTCAGCTGCCCCAGTTCTGCACAAGTGCACACTCTGATCTTGCTGAGAGTGTCTGGGGAGAGAACGGTCTTGGCCAGTTCTTGTCACCATTTGAATTCAGTCTCCTGATTTTCTGCTTGCTCTTCTTCCTCAGTTTCCACCACAGTCATTGACTTTCTCAATAACACCATCTCTGGAAATAGTTTGCACCGGAAGCGAGATAAGAGAACATGAATGCTGGCAGGAGCTGAGCCAAAGTTTTGAAAATTCTGGCTCTTACCCCACAGCACCAAATAGGAAACCCTCTGTATTCATGGCAGACAAATGGACAGGAAGGGACAAAGTAAACCCTTACCACTTTCCCTCATACTTGAGTTTAGTTTTCTCTGATCCAGCAGCTTGTACGTTTTACCCCTGTTCTGAGTGCAAAATGGGAGAATTCAGCAGCTGAGGAATAGGCAGCTGGCCCTGGCTGCTCCTTCTGCCATGCACGGGGTCCAGGTCCCACTGGTTCTCAGGGGAAATACTGCCTGACAAGACCAGAGTGCTTGATCATAATAAGGACAGAAGGCTCAGTGCAGGAAAGTGGTTGTGTTCAGAACGCTGCATAAGCACAGAGTTAATTTCAAGTCCATATCCATACTTTAGTGCGTGATTTTGGAAACCATTTCAAGGCAGGGAATGATGACACTGTGGTTGAGACATTGAGACTGGACCAGTCTGGTTCAGTTCCTGGCTCTTTTAGAAAGTATAGCCGTGGGCAAATCATCTCATCTGTCTGCCTCCCCCATGAACCAGAGATGAGAATGTTTCCTCTGTCTGATATGTCTATTTAAACCGTAGAGAACGCTTAGGAATTAAACTTAGAAGATGAAAGGGGTAGATGTGATCCACATCTGCTCTTGCCTGAACCCTTTACAAAAGGTCAGATTTTGTCCATTACAACAGGCATAGTAAAACATGAATCCATTGCTTTAGTGGAGTTACTCCACATATTCATTGAGCTTAGTGAAGTCAGAACTTAAAATGCTGGACTTAAATGCTTGATGTAGTGCTTCTTTGATGAGACTGTGGTCAGAGCTATTTGATAGAATGCCTCCCATCTGTCCATGAACCCCCTCTGCAAACTCCTCCAAAATCAAGAGCCTTGTTCAATTGTATTGCCTGTCTTTTACCAAAACATCTCTCCTCAAACCATAAACACTGTAATTTACCCCAAATGATTCACATTTAAAATAGGAAATCAGAAATATCAAACCCACAAGCATCCAAGTGTTTTCATGAAGGATAATCAGGATGTTAAGAGTTGCTAATGATTTTATGTAGATGTTCAAGCTATGAAGGAATCCATGTGGTCCTTTTCCATTCTGCATTTCTGTTAAAAAATGAGATGTCTGTAGAATTTCAGCAGTTGTTGGCTGTCCTAGATGTCTTCCAAATAACGTGCTGTTCACCTGTGCTTCAAGGCTGGGAATTTTAGCTCAGCCAATGCTCCCTGTACTTCCTCCACATCCTGACCCCTCTGGTATCCTTCAAACTGGGAAAGTTCCGCCGTCACCAGTTGTTGGAGGCTGCAGGTGCCTTTGTGCTCACAGCTCCCCTCTGCCACAGGGGAGAGCTGTTGGGGATATCCAGTGGAGTTTGCCTACAACCCTCTGCCCAGCAGACACAGCCATCTGCGAAGAATTCCCACCCCGAGTGCCGGTGCCCCGAGACTCCCAGCTCAGCAGGACGGGTGCAGTCGGCATTGCTAACGCTCGGGCGCGCTCACAGAATTGCATCATTCAGTGCTGTCAGCTCCCTCTCCTCACACAATGTGTTTTAGATACTGGCTGCACAGAAGGTCAGCTTGTGCTAGGAAAACAAACCGGCTGCTTTGCTTAGTGCGGCAGTGAGGGAAGGCTGGGAATAGCCTCTGACAGGAGACATTTTGCCTTGTTAAGTGTTGTTACTGTGATGTGGTCAAAGCATTTCGACCCAGCTTTTAGCAGGCCAGGCTTAATGCGCTTCTTTTTCCACGCAGTGATGTGTAGAGGGACTAATCCAGATTGGCTTCTGATTGCATTAGTCATTCCACAGACAGCTCCCAGTCCAACCAGCGAGTGTCTCGGTGCGTGAGGCTTGCGGGTAGGGGTGGGCTGTGCTCCCAGCACAGGGCTGGGGCACACAGAGCTCTGCTCCGCATGCTGCGCTGCCTGCCTGTAGGAAAATACTGGGTACATCCAGGCAGCCTGTGTGACTCCCTAATAAAGTATTTATTTACTTCAAACAAATGTCTTAGAAGGTTAAAGGTATTAGTGATAATTAAATCCCTACCTGATTGGGGAAAATAATCTTATGATGGAAGTGCCAAGCTGTAGCATGGACTCATTGCTGATTAGACACCAAAGAAAGGTTCTCAGCAATGTCTTTCCCATTAGGAATGCTTTGTTTGGAGCTTGCTTGTTTCCTCAGTCAGGTTATCCAGGCTCTTGCAGTCAGCACAATCTGACATTCCCAAACAGAGTAGCTTTGCTCCCAGAGAACCAATTGGGAATTACAGAGGGGAAGGAAAAGTAAAGTTGTGCATTAGCAGCTGAGCTGAGAAAAGAACACAGAGGGTTGCACCTTGGGCAAGTGAAAAATCCCCACGTGGACTGCAGTGTGCTGGGTGTGCTAGGGGCTTGTGTGCCTTATGGAATATTCCCAAGGGTCTAGGCTTCTAAGTGTACATGGGTTTTTTTCCTAAATGGATGGAGTTAGAATGACACAGCCTTGCCTCACTGGGGACACAAGAAAAGCAGCCAAAACCTGCCTAATTAAGGCATAATTTATGTTTCTCTTCTGCAGCAGCTATTGCTATTCTGTTAGACAGATAAAGCAGCACATTAGGAAAGCACATAAACTGTGCTGCCAGGGAAACCTGACTTTGGTTCTTGTTTCCTTTTGTCCTTTAATCCCACATACGGCATCCCTGCTGAGAGCAGACTGGTAGGAGCTTGTGAATAATGGAGAGGAGTAACACTGGGCAAAGTCACCCCAGTGCACATCTGCTGCACACAGTGTTTGTGTTTAACCCCTTCTATTTAATAGGTGCTTCTAAGGTATGTGGATTGAGGTAGTTACATGCAGAGACATCAAAAAGATGCCACAAGAAGAAATAGTAAGACTACCAGGAGATGCAGAAATAGTAAACCCCTGCTAGGTTTGGATTTTTTTTCCCCAGGGTATCTACTTTCTAGGATGAAGTTATCATTATAGATGTGTTAAGACAGCCCCACCAAGATGCAAGGCAGAGTTAGTAAGTGGTGCAGTAACCTGGAACAAAGATGGGCCCCTCAGAGACGGGTGCAGCTCAGGTGCCTCTTCCTGCGTATTTTAAAGAAGCAAAATCTACAATACAGAAAGGCGAAGAAAAGAGGGCTCTGAGGAGAATGAGGCTCTGCTGCCAAAGGCTGGGTTTGGAGGCAGCATGCTCTGGAGCGGACAGCACGGCAGCAGCAGAGGAAGGCAGAACTGGCTGCCTCCTCCTTGAGTGCCACACGTAGCTCTGGGCATGTCTCACAGGTGATCTTGTGATCTCCTTGTAAACTGGCACTGACAGAACTTACCTACCTGTCTCTTTCACAAGGTTTTGGAGAAGGTTGGTTATTTTATCAGGAGTAATTTATCATGATGACTCCTATTTAGAGAACTTTTTAGAGGTCCTAGTAGGCAAGCTCTAAACTCGCCTTTAGATGTGAGTGCTGTTCAAAGTCTTGCAGGACCCAGGAAAGGCAGGGAGGAAAGTGCCTGCCTGAAGCTGTGGGCCACTGGCAGAGCTGAAAAGTGGACTGCAGCTGTTCCATCTGGGAAATGCTCTGTAAGTGTGGAATGATATAAGAAATTGTTGACCCTGAAAATCGAGAAACAGGCTGGACTGGCTCATCCCTCACGTGACTGGGCACTCCCTTCTGATTATTACCTGGGGCTGTGATAGCAAAGAACAGGAATGCAGTCAGGGTGTCACAGGAGCAGGCTCTGATCTGGGCTCTCCAGATGTGTGCTGGATGGACAGGACACCTCCCTGCTGTTCTTGAGAGCTGCAAAAACTGAGATGAAGGGCAGAGTAGCATGCTGCAACTCCAACAGAAGCTTATCTGCACATGGAAACAATGTTTGTAGGTCAGCTGTTCATACAAGTTTTGTGATTGAAATTATTTGGCAAAGAGGAAAAAAACAAGTAATTAGACACATTAAATCCTCCTGACCTGGGCTGTGGAAGATATGATTCAGCTGATAAGTTCTAATGGCCTCTGGCACTCACGAGTGCAGTGACAGCTACAAGGCTGAATCCTGGGAATCAGAACCTGCTGGATCCTGGCTGGCTGGCTAAAACTTTCTCTCCAGCTTGCAGTACTATTTCATTCTTATAACTGAAACTGAATCCCTTTTATCTTTGCCAGATCCCAGACTCCATATCTATTTACTTCAGCATGCAAAAGGTGAAGGTCTCTCTTCCCATGGATCTTGCTGTAAGCTCACAGAGTCAGTGTTTTCCAGGGCTCTTAGAGCTGGACCCATTTTCCTCATGGAAGGATCCTGGTTCCCAAACATCTTTAGCAGAGAAGCTTTCACCAGTGAAGAACCTGCCCAGCCCTCAGCCCTCTCTGCAGGAGTTCTGGGAAAGGCTGAGTTACTGCAGTGGGAGGGTTGTGCCAGCTCACACGTGGAAGTGAGACTTGCAAATTGAGGCTGGGAGTCCCAAGGGCAGTACAGATTCCCCAACCACTTGTGGAAGCAGTGATCGCTGTACTTTCCCTCACACACAGAACAACCTCAGAGAGCTTATACATAAAGATAGGAGAAACAAAAAGCCACTGGCAGAAAGAGACAACAAAAGCCTTCAGGAGACACTCTCTTATCTGCAGCTTGTACTCAAATAACTCCAAATGGCTGCTTATCTCTAGCAACAATGGAGTCCTTACTGATTTAAAAGTGGAAAAAATAAACCCCAACAGCCCAGCCCGGGAGGGCTTATCGAGTTACTCAGATAACTGTTCTGCAGTGATGTCAGGAAGAGAGCAGATGATGAAGTCACAGGGAAAATGCAGTCCTTTTCTGTCACTGGGAATGAAGGATCTTGTCTGCTAAACTCAGGTGAAAATTTGAAACACTGACATGTTTGGGTTGTGCAGGGCTGAGATCTTACCACTTGGAACTCACAGTGAAACAGTCACCAATTTTCACACAGAATGGGGCTGTTTAAAGATGCTGGGATAAAGGAGTGTGAACACTTCTGTGCTGTAATAGGAGTTTCAGAACAGATGCCAGCTTGCTATGAAGGCTGCAAACGTGGAGCACTGATGTTAAAGATAGAGTAGTACTTATTTCCTGTTCCCTGTGGACTTAATCCAGTGTCTCATAAAGTCTTGCAAAAGCTCCCCGTTGACTTGTCTCTAAACCATTGCTGTTTCTGCCCAAACCGAGGCGTGGTTTTTATGCCATTCTCCCCCTATTACATGCAGAGCATCCTCCGGGGAGCCAGAGAGGGACACAGACGCACTGATTGTATCGGCACCTAAGGATACGGTCACACCTCAAACTCAGCATTTTATGTCACTTTTAGTGGCATCCCCTGTGCCTTGAGGTGACACAAGAGGGAGAAAACAGCTACCCAGGAACATTGTGCAATTCTACATTTTTCTCCCAATCCGGGAAATTACTTAAGTAACAAACTGGGCTGGTTGGGCCAATGTGTTTATTGCTACTTGTTTTGGCGTGCAGCCACCGCCCAGATGAAGCCGGTCCCCCGGGGCTGTAAATCCCTGCTCTCCTCCTGGCACCGTGGCACGGCTGTGGTACCGCGGAGCAGCAGTGCCAGATGGTCCTGAGGCTGGGGCAGCGTTTCATAACAGCACCGGGGGCTCCCCGCGGCAGGGCTCGGGGTACCCCGTAACAGCCCTGGGGGGTTCCCCAAAGGCTGCCCAGCCCTCTCTGGACGCTGCGGCCGGGGCTGGGCTGTCCCTTGTCCCCTCGCAGCCCTGACTGCAGCGGCACCTGCCCGGCGCTCTGGTGCCCTCTGCAGCCGCCGGGCCGGGCCGGGCCGGGGAGCGGGGCCGGGGCTCCCGCAGGAGCTGCAGAGCATCGCTAGGCAATGAAAATCGGTAATCCTGCCGGAGACAGCTGTTTTCGTTAGATTAACCTCACACGATGGTGCTCCCCCGGTCCGAGCCGCCGCCTTCAAGAGAGGGAGTCACGGATGTGATTTCTGTAAAACAGGACTTAGATCCTTCTGCTCTTTAGCTGAGCCGCGGGCACCACAGATAAGGGACCTGCTTGCTTTTGATGCACATAAATCAAGAGCAGTCCTGTAGAATAACAGCAGCATAACCACGCTGAGAGCCAGATCCCTTGTGCTCCCTGTCCTCTTGCCCCTTGTGTCCAGGGGCTGTTTCATGCACAAGGAATACTTGCTCTGAGGGCAAATGCAAGCTGCTCTCCTCACGTCGAGTCCTGCTTGCACAAGCCTCTTGCATCTCCTGCGGATCTATCATTTATGCACCTAAGTGTTCTTCTCTTCATTGTGCTATGCATTTATTCATGTCTTTGCCCTGGGAGCAAAGTCGTGGTCTGCCTCCCCACTGTTTGAATCACTAAGGAGTACAGTTAGGGACAGATCTAGAATAAGAAAATTGTTCTTGCCCCAAAACATTTACAATCCATCCTTGTGTGTGTTATAAAATAGCAGAGGTGTGTATACTTTCTTAACAGACTCACTGCATAATTTTTTGTCAAATCTACTTTCTCTCGCAGCTTGTGAGGGTGTATGGTTTCTGGTTGTGGGCGTGATGAAATTAAGTACATTCCAGGTGATTTAGAGCAACTTGAAGGGAATGGTACCTATCCCTCCACCTACCCAGTCCACCCCTACCTAGAGCTGAAATGGGGAGGTAAATGTGAGGGGTGACCTCAGACCATCTCAACTACACAGTAACAATCCCGATGAAATACTGTTTCAGGTGGCTGTTTTATGGAATTGGGTGTTATTACTGGAGTCCTGTGCAGTAACTTAGTCTCTGTTGGAGAACTTTGGTTTCTGATCTTTCCCTTCCTCATTTCCTGTTGTTGAAGTTGTTATTTTTGTTTTAAACACAGCTATTCTAAAGTCATTGCTAATGTCCTGCATAGCAATATCCTACTTTCCTCAAAGGTTCAGCTACCAGTAGAACTTGACTTTGATATTCTTGGCACAGCTTTGTCTTGAGCCCCTGATGTGTAGGTCAGAGCATCTCTGTTCAGGAAAAGGAGCTCGTGGGGGCTGCTGCTTAAGCCCAGGTGTTGTGCGAGCTCAGAGGAAGAGGATGTTGGACCTCTTGGGCCCAGCTCAGCTCTTTGAAGTCACTTCAGGCTGGTGGCCAGCTGTCAGCACATACAGGGCTCTGCAGGACCCTATTTGTAGCAGGCAGATGTGTCATTCAGCAGCCACAATGGACACTTGTCCTGTGAACAGAGCCCCCAGGCATTCTTGGCATCCCTCCTTTCCTGTGGAGCCAGAGATCTGTGGCACCCCAGGGGATCCTGCAGTGTCAGTGCTGGGGAATCCTGATGGGAAGATTCTTCCTGAAGTGTGTTCTGAACACTTTGCCTGAACAGTGCCTCTGCTGAGCCACAGTCTGAGCAAAATGTTCTTACTTCTGTCAGACCATTAAAATAGCTCCTCTTGGTAATGATAATTTCATGGCAGATAAAAATAAACAGGGAAAAACAAGTAAGACACAGGAAAGGTGCTTTATGATGACAAAGCATCCTAATAGACACCATAAAATAGGGGGTGTTTATTATGTGCACTGGAACAATTTCAAAATGAGATTTGCCTCCCCCTGGAAGTCACTGGCTCCACTTAGCTCTGGATTTGGCCTTGAGTACACAGTGAGAACTCCCTCACGATTTCTTTGAACACAGACAAGACCTAACCTTTTGCCACAACACCAAAGTTTGGCTCCTGTAACCAGAAACCCTGCTGACTGCAAACAGCAGTGAGGACAGTGCTGGTGCTGAGTGGGCGGGGTTGGATTTTCCTGCGTGCTCAGCTGACCTTTTGGCACCCAAGAAAACCCCATATTTTCTGTAGGGCTCGGCACCCGGGGCTGCATCTCCTCCTGAGCTCAGTCTGAGCAGGCCCTGGGCTGTGCCTGCTGCGTCCTGGGGGATGTGGAGCACATCCCTTTGGCTGGACCGTGGTCTGTGGTGAGTCCAACACCAAACAGTGCTGGGGAAAGCTCATTGCTGGGAGGGGAACGCAGCAGCCAGCAAGGAACCAGGTATTTTATTGCAAACTAAAACTTTAGGGCAGTTTTGCCATCCAAGAACACTGACCCTGCTTAGCCATGAGGAGATTTTGTGCCCTGTAATCCCGCATTGATCTGGATTACTTTTTTATTTAAAGAAACTGACCTCCAGCAGACACAGCAGGTCTCTCTGGCCCAGCAAGCAAGTCCTGAGCACAAGAACAGAAACAAAAGTTCTAAGGAATAAAGAAAATGGTGTAGACCACTACTGTGCCTCAATAAAAAGGCCAAGGAGTACAGGAGAGCAGTGTCTTACATAGGTCTTGACATTTTATTAGTAGATTAAGTAGTTTAGCTAGTCTTGTTCATTCTTTTTCTGAATTAATAAGTTAAGGGTTACCAAGTACTCAGCACATTTACTTAGAAACAAGACATCATTAAAATGCTGCCTTCTCTTTCCAGCAGGCAGCCTCATTTCTTTTGGGTTTAAAGAAAATGCACACCTCCGTAACGCAGTTTTAACCAAGCAAAGCTATGCTTACATCTCTGGTGTGACACTCCATGTGTGACTCTGGGTAAGGTCCTCAGCTCCTCTGTGTTTCAAATGTATTCCAGAACTTCTCTACCTCCCAAAGGCATCCTGGTGTCAAAGCAGATGATGCTCAGATGTGTTATTAACAAGGCCATGAGAGTCATGACATGCAGGAGTAAATGCAAGGGGAGAATGTCCAAGGCACAGGTGCTCAGGCACCGTTTTTCCTGACTCTCAGTGCACACCATGCAGGCCACCCAAGGTCCCCTCCCTGTCTCCTGCATTTTCCTGTCCTGCACCAAAAAAGCCTCTTTGGCACCCTCAGGTGTTTCAGGTGACACTGTAAACTCAGGCAGTGCTCGCTTAACTGTCTTCATCTCTGTAACAGAAACAAGTCTGAAAACATTCCCTGTTGAATTTCCGGTTTAGGTTTCCTCCTAAGAATAGCCCCTGGGTTGCGTGTGGGCTCGCGACACCGTTTCCTACCTGCTATTCCTGGAGCTGCTTTCCTGACCGTGAGCACTGCCCAGTACAGCCCCTCCCAAATGCACTCCCTTAAGGAGACTTCTGAAAGATGAATGCTGGGTGTGATGTTGTGAGCCTGAGGTCACTTTGTCAACAAGGAAGAGGCCCCTTGTCCCAGGTGAAGCACGGGGTGAAACACAGCATTATCAGTGTTCCAAGAGACCCTGCATCCCTACCCTGCCAGCTCTACCACTGCCTCCTCACACTGCCAGCGTTTCCTAGTCCTCTTTTCTTACCAGAGCTGTAACTTTCCATCTCTGGGAAGTGTTTGATACCAGAATCTAAGTGATGGTATCCCTTGAAAAGCAGCAAACCATTGTTCCTGTAGCAGCTACTGGACAGTTTTGTTAGTGGTCCAGGGAGGGGTGGTGTCAGAATGAGAGACACAGTCCTGAGCTCTGCACCTGCAGTCAATGCTGCTGTGTTTTCACTTAGAAACCCGACTGCCAGGAGTCACATGGTTTCATGTTACCCTCAGATTTCACTTTAGTAACAAAAAACAAGGAAATTCTTCATGACTCCAGAAAAAAAAAAAGAGAATTTAAAAAGCGTTCAGGTATTTAGCAGGTCATACATAAGGTAGTGGGACAGTATTGGAACTGAGGCACCACGAGGTTCAGAGTATGTGAAAAAAGGAAGATGATTGCAGAGATGGAAGTGGAATCAAGTTACCTGTGTTTTAAATCCAGCTTTCCCACATCTGCTGTGCTGGAAAAGGAGCTGTTAGCTTTGGAGCAGTGAGAGATGGTATTTGCAAGGCTCGGGTTGGGGATGGGGATGCAAAACAAAACCTCGAGATGTTGAAATTGCAACAAAACCTCAATTCTTTAACAAAATGTCATCTCTGTGTGACAGAGTTGTTGTGAAGCTGGAAGCCTGTGAAGTGGCGACTGGTGGCTTCACTGTGTTTGGGACAATTTCAGAAAGCAATTCCTCAGTACTTGCTGGAAGAGCAGTTTTTCCACTCTTTCTTAAGCCAGGAGCCAGACTGGTCTTGCCAGAAGTGATGAAAATAAGCAGCTTTAGCTGGAACTCTCCTGACATGTCCCAGTAAAAGGACTGTGCAGTGCAGCCCCGCCAGAGAGCCGCAGGATTGTTCACAGGCCCATGGAAACACGGCTGCAGATGTCACTGAGCAGCTTCAGAAGAGGAAACCGAGTCTTGATAGATGCCATTCTCCAGCCCCTGCCGTCACGCTCTGGTGACTCACACAAGTGTATCAAGACAGGCCTAGAAAGCCGAGCTAATGTGTCATTTCCTTCCTCTTCCTCTCCCAGGGCAGCAGTTCACAGGGGGCCCCACTGACCTTTAGCCTCTGAAGGGATGAGAGACTAAAGAGCTGACAGAGGTGTGTATGCAGGGAACGAATGCATCAAAGGCTTACATTTATTTGGTTTTCTGGCACTCCTTGTGTTTCATGCATTGGCTGTTTCCTAATTAAAGCAGGAAAAACAAAAGAAATCCGAGGTTTGTCTCCCGGCCCTGGCAGAACTCTTTCATGCTCGGTGCTGTTGTTTGCGGTGTACACAAGCAGCTCCCCACGGACGAGAACACAGCACCCTGATGAGACAGAAAATCACACCCGGCTCATTTTCCTTCTCTAAAGCTGACAAATTCTACCTGCAGCAGGAAGCAAGGGACTGATACGATGCAGAGTGGAGATGCTGCAAGAATCTCCCCTCCAAACCCGGGCCAAACTGCGAATTGCTCTGCAAACACTCCCGTGGGGGTTATCGCGGGCGGAAGGAGCTGCTTTTCTCCACTCCGGCCTCCGAGTCTGCCTCGCTGCAGAACACGGGGAGCCAGCGGCGAGAGCCGGGAGCTGCCGGGATCGGGCCCGGGCGGGGCGGGGCGCGTGCGCAGGTGCGCAGAGCCGCGCGTGCCCAGGTGTGCGGTGCAGCGCGTGCCCAGGTGCGCAGAGCCGCGCGTGCCCCGGTGTGCGGTGCAGCGCGTGCCCAGGTGCGCAGAGCCGCGCGTGCCCAGGTGTGCGGTGCAGCGCGTGCCCAGGTGCGCGGTGCGGCGCGTGCCCGGGTGCGCGGAGCCGCGCGTGCCCAGGTGTGCGGTGCAGCGCGTGCCCCGGTGTGCGGTGCAGCGCGTGCCCAGGTGTGCGGTGCAGCGCGTGCCCAGGTGCGCGGTGCAGCGCGTGCCCAGGTGCGCAGAGCCGCGCGTGCCCAGGTGTGCGGTGCAGCGCGTGCCCAGGTGTGCGGTGCAGCGCGTGCCCAGGTGCGCAGAGCCGCGCGTGCCCGGCAGAGGGCGCCGCACACCCGGCAGGTGCCCGCGCGCGCCCGGAGCGCTCGCCCGGGATTCGGGGTTGGTGCAGGGTTTGGGGTTTGGGGAAGGGGGTTCTCCCTCTCCCTGCCCGCCCAGGCCTTTCTCTCCAGGCACGAGCGTGCAGCAGCGAGCCAAACCAACCCCGGCTTTCCAGGAGGAGCTGCACAAGGCATAGCCAAGGTCATTCGGCACAGTGAAAACTCGTCAGGACGCCCGCAGGGTCAGGTCTCGTGCGGGGCTGCCGCCCCACTCACCGGGCACCAGAAGATGCCTGTAAAGGCATGTGGCCTTCAAAATAACGTGGTACCTTGGTACCTCTTGATTGTGGTACAGAACTAATTAGAGATCGTGTTCTCAAACATTTCTGTAGAAATACAACAGAATTTTGCTCCTCTTGCTTTGAGATGGGATTCAGCTCAGATCACTTTGCTCTGGAAATCGAGCTTTTAAGAGCATTGGTACTTGGTGTGAAATCACAAGACTGATGTTTGAAAGCAGAGAAAATCAAGGCAGCAGCAGAATTGCATTTGTGCTGAAGGAAGGAAAGCCTCTGGAGCAGGCCCTGCAGACTGACCGTAAGGATCTGTATTTACATTTGACATTTGTTTGGAAAGCATGATAGGCCTGTGCCAAAGGGACTGTCTGACCACATCAGGGAGGAAAACCAGATTCTGAGGTTGGCCACAGTTTTCTTTAGAATCCCTTTCTGTGCCTCATTTACTTACCTCTAAGTGAGGGATTATGTTTTCTGTTCACAGCTTTGTCTCTTGTCTGTTTAACTTAGGAGTGGTTTGGATTAGAGAGACTTCTTTATTAAAGGCTTGGATGCTGTTGTAGTGTACAAATGAAGATAATTCAAACATTTCCAGGTTCCCATAAATATTCCAAATGTTATTATCCTTACATTTCTCCATAAATGCTACTGAGTTATGTTTTGTTTAAAGTATGATTTAGGATAATTGGTTAGTCGGTATACTGGTTTGTTTCTGAATAATAAGTAGTTAATAATAGCTGCTGTTGAAGCCAAGAACTATTATAGATTCAAGGAAAAAAAAGACTGAAAAAACCCCTCAACACCATATTTCTTATGAATTACTAGACAGAAGTGATACTGAAAAGAGGAAACCCTTCTCATCACAGCACAGTGCACAGAATGTCTTCCCAGACAATGGATAAGGATCCCTGTTCAGGGGAGTCTGGGGGCTGGTGCTGGCTGAGTTTCCTCGGGCAAAGAACTCCATAGGAAAAGTGTAATTTCAGAAGTTCTCCATCCACACAGATGGACATCTTGAATTAATTTCTATTGCAGTCTGCTGCCGAAAGAGCTCACGATCTGGCCCATGTACCATGCTGTGGACAGTAGCAGTTCTGTTTGAATCCAGCTCTCTGTGTCTGATGATGCAGCTGAGCTGCACAGAGCCCCTTCCTCGCATGGGCGAGGCTGCTGGGCGGTGCCTGTCCCTGCTCCGGGGGCTGTGCTGGGCAGTGTCCCTGCTCCGGGGGCTGTGCTGGGCAGTGTCCCTGCTCCGGGGGCTGTGCTGGGCAGTGCCCCTGCTCCGGGGGCTGTGCTGGGCGGTGTCCGCCCCTGCTCCGGGGGCTGTGCTGGGCAGTGTCCCTGCTCCGGGGGCTGTGCTGGGCAGTGTCCCTGCTCCGGGGGCTGTGCTGGGCAGTGTCCCTGCTCCGGGGGCTGTGCTGGGCGGTGTCCGCCCCTGCTCCGGGGGCTGTGCTGGGCGGTGCCAGCCCCTGCAGTGTGAGTGTGACTGGCCAGGGCAGGGGCTGTGCTGGTGTTAAGGGCTCCAGCCCCCTCACAACAGGGTCACAGCAGAAGGTGCAACATGTGTTGGCCAAATGCCATCCTGGCAGCTCTTCACCAAACACAAACCTGTGAGCAGGTCAGTCCACTTCCAGCTTCTCTAATGTCTCATGATCCAGTGGACACAGTCAATAAACCTGGGGAAGCCAAGGGGTCTGTGTACCTTCCCCTGGGAGGTGAATGCCCTCGCAGCTGCTGCCTTTCCAGTGCAGTACTGTCACAGTGCAAGCACCGAGCTTTTCCCAGGCTCCAGAATAACCCCTGGCAGTAAGTTGGGCACCACCACGTGTGAGTTTCACACAGACACACATGGATGGAGGCACTCACCCCCTCATCAACCCACAGATATATATATGTGTGTATCTCAAACTTCTCTTGCTTTATTGCAAGCCTTTGCTGTGAATATGCTGCATTAGAGCCTGATCAGTTGGTGCTCAGATTAGCGCCATGATGGACTCTGTTTAATTAGATTTTTATTTGTAATGTTGTGCTGGAGTGGTCAGGAGAGGATTCTCTAGGCAGCAGATCAACTTCATCCCTGAGAGCACTGAGGTCAGAGAAATGGCAAACTGCAGGCCAGATTTAGTGCTGATTTATACAACTGCAGAAGAAGCGTGCCACCCCCTCGTTCCTGTTTGTTCTCTGAGTGTGCTAATTGCAGCTGCTTCACTTGAGTATCGGAACTACCTGAACCTCTGGGATCAGTGAAGGAAACCACGTGGCAAGTTCAAGCCTCCCTTTGAGGCCAAGTAGCCTTGGGGCTGTGTCACAGACCTGCTGGAAGGCAGGGACGGGGCTTTCTCAGCTGCTCCTTTTCCTTTCGTGCCAGTGACCTCACAAAAACCAGAACAGCTCTCTGGACTGGGGCAGCAGCAAACACGTACCTCAGTCTTGTGACATGCCACATCAGGATCAAAGTTCTGCCCAAACTCTTCTCACTGCTGTTACCTGCAGTGGACCTTGGAATTTTTTTTGGTTTTTTTCCTTTCGTCTGATGCAATTAAGATGAAGCAATATTTTAAGTCGTGCCTTCTGCAGTTACCACAAGGAGCTGGTCATAATTAATAGTATCATCAAAACACCCTAACCCTAGCTCCTGGGCAGTCGCCCCAGATACACTGTTAGTAATATACACTGATAGATTTTTTTTGCATGTAATTTTTCCATCCTGGCATTTATTCTGGTACAAGACTTTTATTACAATTGCTCTTCTATCAGGAAGCAGATTAAGATAGTCTTCCCAAAGAGGTGCTTGCCTTTTGAAGCAGGAGGTGAGAGGAGCATCAGTGAAACCTTAGTGTTTGGTTACATGCTGTCCACGAACTGACCTGGGTTCACACACAAGGGGGAAGTGGTCCTTGGCTGCACAGCTCTAAGATGGAATTGTGCATCAGGCACCTGAAGAAGCAGGCAGTACTCTCCAATTAAATGAGAGAAGTTCCTGCCCTTAGTGTGCAGAGGGCAACTGGAGTGGTCTTTAACATTTGTATAGGCTAAGAAGTGAGCTGAGAGAGAGGGGATTATGATTTCTGTCAGGCAACCCCAGTGTAGCAACTCTTATTACAGCCCGTAAATAAATATTTTTCTCCTTGATTGCAACTCAGCCAGCTGGAATAAAAGTGAGCATTCAAGAGCTTCCAATCTCATATTAGAAATAAATCATATCTGCCCCAGAACTTCTGTCTGGAATTAGCTGGTTACACAAGGCATAACCTTGCTGATAACTAACAGTGTTATCAGGATTTATCTGAAGTTTACTCTGGCTTTCTTTTGGTTCTAGTGCATCAATAATTAGGGCTGTTCTGAACCAGGTCATTGCAGCAGGATTTGGGTGCAGAGCAGTGTTTATAAAACAAACTTGTCCTTGTGCAGAAGCCAGCCTCCCACAGAAACCCTGCCTGCCTTACTCAGGTGGTTCTAATCTGAAATAATTACTTGGATAAACAGTTTCTGCCTGACACCTCTACCAGATTTCCCACGGGATCTTACATAACCTCTGTCCTTTATGAGACTATTGTAATATATAAGGAAAAGGTCATTGGATTCATCCACCCTATTTCTAAACTGCTCCAATGGATTGAAACAATAAACCCCACACAATACTTAGCAGCGTTACTCAGTCGTGATTCAACTAAAAGGCCATATATGAATGTGGAAAATAAACAGTTTTCAGAGCATTCCAGAGAAACTTCCTTGTGGCTGAAGCTCCAGTTTTCTCTAGGACTTGCTTCTCTCCAACGCCGTTTCAGCCGGTCACTGCAGGCAGTGCCTCAGGCACAGGCCACTCATCCCCTGCCCCTCACCTGAGGGCCAGCCTCACTGGCCTCGTGGGGATGGAGCCCTTGCTTAGCTCCATGCTATAGTGCTTTGCTTGTTCCCTTCCCCTCCTTGACAGCGGTTACTGAAGACCAGCTGGGAGGAAATTGCTATCAGCCTGAAATATATTTAATTGCAATTAAGCCCAAGCTTTGCTCTCCTGAGGAAGCTTTTTCCCTGTGCCTTTAAGCCTTTAGTTTCTCCCTTCTACCTTTCTTTGGAGAAGGGATTTCTTGAGGAATACCCAAAGTCATGTCCTGCATGAGTGCTGCTTCTGCTTCTCTGCTGCCTGCCACAGCTCCTCTGCTGTAAGTCATTTGTGGGTTTCTTATGTTTCTGGAAATGTTAATATCAAGGTTTGTGCTGCTCAAAGATCCAGGTCTGTCAGAAAGTGCTGCTGTGAGCAAAAGGGAGGATACTCACTGATCAGAGATGAGTCCTCAGCTGTTAGATTCCCAGAAGAGCACTAGGTCTGTCTCTGCAAAGCGTAAACTGGTTGTCACCCAAAGGCCCTTGAGTCTTGTGGTGCTACAAGGAACACGGGCACTGTGACCTGGGGAGTTGTTTGTGTGTCTCTGGGAGGAGCTGTGTGCCTGGCCCTGCTGAGGGTCCCCAGTCTGTGCTGTGGTCACAATGGGAACTCCTGGGGACGTTGGGGATCAGGCCTCACCTTGTGGTGTCCCACCCTGGCAGGAAGAGGCTTGTAAATGTGGTACATTATTATAAATAGCCTCACTAATGAAGAGAGCTTGTGTACTTGGTCTAACAGTATCATTTGTGTCCTGGGAGAAAGGTTAGAGCAAACAGAGGAACTGCTGCAGGCAGAACTGGGAGAAGCAGCTTTCAGAGGTGGCGAAAGGGGGAGCTGGGATGTTGTTTTCTTACCCCACTTCCATAAATCAGAGCTTTTGGTGAACAGAACCTGACAGGACCCTTCAATAAGCCTCTCCTGCAAGACCCCACACTTGAGTCCTACTTGCTGACCCAGGGCTGGAACTATTGCAGAAACAGGCTCATGGCAAGCCCAGCTTTTAGCTCAGCTCGTGAAGGTGCTTAAATAAGCAGATTTGCAGCTCACATGTGCTTGTAACACTGTCATGGCTTTAGAGAGAGCTCTGTAAGCATCTGTCTGGGAGCACAAACCAGGCCTCACCAGCTCAGACTGCAATGCTGCAGGCAGACAGTGTTGATAAATCAATCAGTCACCAGACGAGGGACCAGAAAACTTATACAAGTTTTTAATAAAAAATTCAACAAAAATATATATAATCAGGCATTTTATGCAATGCATACATTCTTTATATCTGCAGGTACAGATAAATAACAGAAGGCAAAACCAAGTATTTTGCTTATCTTTGGCCATTAACCAATAATCACCCCCAAACAGATATTATAGGGTTAAAGGATAATAAACCGAGTCTGTAAACGTCTCTCATTACAGACACAGTATCAGGCAATAATACAGTAGTCAGATTTTCAGAAATGTAAGGAAATAGTTCTCTAACACTGCCCAATACTGAAATTTCACCTGGTTTGCTGCTGTGGAGCATAAGGCCTTCAGCTGACTCAGGCACAGTCCTGGGTTACATTAGATACACTCCACCCCTTACCAACCTGCTTCCCTTCCCCACACACTGCTCTCTACAAAGCCACACTGTACCTCCTCACAAATAAACTAGCGCAAATCTGACCTGGGGGGCAGCTTTCTGGACCCCAACCAATGTACAGAAGGAAGCTGAACTGCTCTGTAAGTCAAGAGTTTTCCTACCTCGGTGGGCCAGAACAGCTGTCCTTCCACTTACAGCACAGATGCATCATGGCTCTACCAAAGCAATATATACATGAGACACATGAAAAATCACAAAAGCAATTTTTAAAGGTACATTGATAACATGTAGCAGCTTATGTCTATATATGTACATGTTTTCACAGTTATATTTTAGAAAATTGAAACCACCAGGAATACTTCTACTGTGTTTTCTATAAATAGTAAAAAAATTACCTGTCAGGCATTTTGACAAAATAGTATTTAAGGTTATCACTTTAAATAGCTCTTGAAAACCTGCAGAGTTTTAAGCTTAAAGGCTGTACAGTTTGAGGATTCTGTAAAGTGTTTGTAGCCAGTTTCAGCAGCTGGGCCACCTCCCAGCAGTTTGGGTTTTTTTCTTCTCAGAAACCTCAAATCTGGTAACAAAGGAACTCCACCACTTTGCACGGGATAGGCAAGTTCTTGACTTGGCTGGTGGGCATCACCCTGCGGATTGCCATGCGACACAGGTGCTGCAGGCTGGACACCTGGCTGGGGGTTGCCCAGAAGTACACGCTGCCGTCCTGGGTCCTGCACAAAACCCCACAAAACCCTCCAGGTTATTTCACTCGAACCAGCTCAGCCTGCTACCAACTCACACACACATGACTTGTGTGTGGGGACTTGCTGGTGCTCAGTTCTAGCTGCTCCAGGTTCTGATTTGCTCCAAATTCTGATTTACTCCAGTTCCTATTTTAAGCTACAGCAGCACAATAAGCAACTTGTTTGTGCAACAGGAGCAGATCTCCCAGCAGCTACTGCTGTGCCACCTGACACACAGCAAGTGCCCTCAGCTATCTGATGGGCTTCTTTCAATCCACATGTTTCGAGTCTCTCACATATTTATTTTTAAAGATAAGAAATGAGTTTATCAGCTGATTGATTTTACTGCTATTCCACGCATGTTTAACCAAATAGTACCGGTCAAAAGCACCAGGCTGCAAGTCACAACTGAAGATTTTCAGAACACTGAGCCATTTTTTTCAATCTTTTGTGTTACCTTAATATTTTAGAAAGGAAAAGAAGTCTGTACTTGCCCTGCAGCCAGAACACTGCCATCAGTAGAGAAAGTACAGCAGAGCCCATTGTTCAGAGGTGCAACTTGTACAGGGTATTCTTCATCAATTCTCCAGAACCTGACCATTCTGAGGGGGAAGGACAACATAGGAAGTTATCAGAGTAGGTTTTAAATTCTGCTTGGTGTTTTCTCTGTGCCGCACAAGAAACTAGTGTGGAGCACAGCTCAGGCGCCAAGAGCCCAAGCCGACAGTGCTGAGAGGCCCCTGTCCTAGGGCAGGAATGCAGGAGGGTGCCAGCCCTGTCCCCACACTCACTTGTCGTCGGCCAGGCTGGCCACGTGCAGCCCGTCGTGGCTGAAGCACACGGAGCGCACCCAGCGGTCGTTGGCACCGCCCGCGAAGATCGGCGTGGGCGGGGGGAACAGGTGCCTGCGGACACACGGGGACACACGGGGACACACTCAGTGACAGAGCCACGTCTGGAGCTGGGGAGGGCCCCTCAGCCAGGACAGCAGAGCTCAGGCATTAACAAACAAACAATGGTTAACCAGTTAACCAAGGATTCAGGAGTGCAGACTGAACTGTTGTGTCTTTTGTGGTACTGAGCTCTTCAGCTTTGTTGAACAACTTAGTACACATTAAAATACCAGTGCCGTAAATTCTCTCAGAAGAGAGAACAACCTCCAGCCTCTGCCACTTCAGCATTTCCATCAGCTACTGCTCTTTTCCAAGTCCAATTTACAGCTACGTACACAAACCCGTTGAATTTCAGTTAGTCATCTCCAGTCTGGAGAAAGTGTCCAGGTTTGATTGCTTTACTTACCCAAATTCCTTAAGAATCACTCCAATATGCGGATCCCAGACATAGACTCGGGTATCATAAGATGCAGTAGCCAGTAATGCTCCATCAGGAGAGAACTCACAAGCTACAACATCATTGTGATGTCCTTCAAGTTTCCTTAGCATGGAGTATTTATCCATATCCCAGAGGAAAACCTGCAATTAAATGAGCTGATGTTATAGCTCTGCTCAGAGAGGCAATGAAGCATTTAATTTGTTTTTTAAGTATAGCTAGTCTTATTAAGATTATATTAAAATCAGGTATTATGAATTACTACAATTAAGAAATATGCTCAGTGTCATACTCAGATTAAAATCAAGGTTTTTTAAAAAAATAATTAAAGCAGACATGCAAGTTCTAATTCAAATTTGTTAAATGTTATTAACAAAATAAGCCAAAATATAAGATAAAGGCAACACAATTTAACCGTGTAGCTTACTGAAATTCATGTATTACGAAACTATTTTATTAAAATATTCAGAAATAAATAGGGTTAAACTCTACAATCCCCTCTTTTCAGTAACTACCCAAATTTTAAGAAATATACAGACAGAAAATGTAAGGTTAACATATTGTTACTCCAGTGGCATCCCTTTAAGATCACTTGTTTACAATTGCTTGGATCACCAACGTCAGCCTAGGAAGAGAAACAGATACTGCAAGCAAAAAGAATTTTCACAGCCAAAAGTTATGTCTTTGGCAAAACAACAGGGAAGTCTAACCACATTAGAAAGAATTTAGGCATTTAAAATCAAGTCAACAGTAACAAGCAACATTAATATTACAATTTACCCAGCTAATTGCACAGTGTATTATAAGAATTGATAGACTATTACAGTACGCTGAGATTTTACATGCAGGTGTACGTTATGTATAATCAAAATAAGGACTGTGCAGAATTACTTAATAGGAACTATCCATGTACTGCAGCATGGTTTTATAGGAATGTAAGTCTTTAGCAAAAGCTGTTATGTCCCTCAAAGAGCTCATTAGCGGCCTTGATTTTTCCCTTGACAGTTCTACTGCACAGGCTAAATTCTGACATCTTGGATAAATTTATGTTGGACCAAAACAAACTCAGCCTTAGCGCCTCCCACACGGCCTAACTCTGAACCATTTTAAAATCAGTTATAAACATGTTCACTAATTTTTCCAAGGAGACCCCAACATTCCATAAAACTGGAAACTAAGTTTGAGGAGTCAGTGTGTTTCACTGCTGTGAAAATTATTAAAAAATACAACAACCAAAAAAAAAAAAAAAAGCAAGCAAGCAAGCAGACAGTGGACATGGAGCAGCACCTGCGTACGTACAGGACCCCTTGCAGCCGAGGGCAAGGTTACTTCGTCCTACGGTACAGACGGTACAGCTCGCCGGGCTGGCGGCCAGAGCTGCCACTCTCTGCCCGCCAACACCACTGTGCTCCTCAGAGTGGTGCCAGCTTAACTCAATCACACCAATATTGCTGCCACCACCTGTGACAGGGAAAGCAAGAAGCTTATGGAAAACACACAGCCTCCAGACAGCAATGTACACATCCCCCTCTGCTCCGCTACTGAGCCAAACCCCAGACCTCGGCCGTTCTCACCGAGGTGGACAGTGCATCTGAGCACTCCCACAGAAGTGGTGTCCAGTGCCTGGACTGGGCCTTTCAAGTCTCGTTAAACTGCCTGCAGAGCCCCTGGAACAAGGCTGAACTCCCCTTTCTGGTTTGCCCTAAATCTTCAGTGCCAGGAGTAGCTTATGGCATACGTGCGTTACCTGCACTGCTTTCAGTTCTCTAGCAGGGCATTAGGACAGGATGGAAGCAAAACCAGCGTGCTCCTCTTCCTGCTAACTCTTAGGCACCATTGCCATTGGTATGGGAACACAGGGAGAAACGTTTTTGTTCAGCAGGAGATGCCCTGACCGGCTCAGACCTTGTAAAAGTCTTTCTCACTGAACACGAAATAGGAAGGACAAAATCAAAACCAAAATAGTTTTATGCATTAATCTAAGTATCTTTTAACACTGGCAGCTATAGTGGTCTTTGTTTTATGCCATGACCCTGTGCAGACCTACTTCTCAACACTTACAGCCTCTTCAACTAAAAGCAGTGCAAGTTCCATTCACAAATCAGGGTCTCAATGCACCATTTGCCAGTTTAATTTCATGCACTTTTACATCATCATCAAACATTAGGAGGTCATGACACCGAGCACAAGCTTAATGTTACTTAGATTTAAAATGATTGTGCACACAATTCAGGAGAATTAAGGAACAAGAAACTCTGACACATACTGCTTTACTAGCTCCAACAGAACAGAGGATGGAGGAGTCTGGAGAGAATGCACAGCCATACACCCAGTTCGGATGGCCTCTCAACACCTTCATCATGTTTCCTGAACAGAAAGACACGGCTGTAAGAATTCGTTAAATATTAAAAAAAATTCAGATTGAAAAGCTTTTCCAAATTAGTTATTCCTTTGTAAAATTTTCTATTATTTTCCCAAACATCTTGCAGAGTCATTCTAAACAGAAATAAAACCCCTGGGATGCAGCCTCTAATCCCATGACCCTATTCAGAAAGGTCACTTCATGCACTCTTAGCTTAGCCCAATACCTGCTTCTGCCTCCAGGGTTCAGACAGATAAAGAATTCCAGGGGAGTGCAGAGTGAGTGACTAACAGAACATGCAGTTTTTAAGCAACCCTGACCAAACTGAGTCTAGAGCAATAAAAGAGGCGAGTACATGGGTACTTCTCTCAGGTATTAGAGCAGATAAAGTCCAGACATGTACCATCATCTTTCAGGTCCCACACTCGCAGGGTTTTGTCTCTGGAGGCAGACACAAGAATCAGGCTGCCATCGGGGGCAAAGGTTAAATCTCTCACAACTTCTGTGTGGTCCATCAGGTTAAGGAGGAGTTTTCCTGTTACAAGAGAACACCACAGTTTAACATGAAGGACTGTAGTTAGATCAAATGCTTTATGGATACAAATACTGAATATAAAATCACAGCACGTAAAGACAATTCTCTTTGTAGAAATGCTCCCTACAATGAGCAGCAGATGGATCCCTTCACTCTCCTGTATCGAGAGGCAACTCCCTGAAAAGCTACAAAATTTATACACTAGAACCTCAGAAATAAGCCAAGACTTGTCTTTTGATAGACATACCTGTTCTAAGCTTCAATTTAAAAGGACAAATTACTCAATAATCATTATTTTTTTAAATGAGTTCTCTCCAACCTAGCAGCTGTGCTACCAGCAAAACTGAAAGTCCTTAAGTTCAGATTCAGTCTTTTTGAGTAATTTATTTTCTTTTTAAAAAAGTAAGAGGTCCTCATCAACATTAACCTAACTAAGAAGTCTTTTGAGTAAACAGCCAGTGCACATATTTAAGTATTTTGCACTCACATCTCAAAGCATGAGCTGCCTCTCTTGTTCCTTTGGCAGTTTTTCGTTACTTCTGGTTGCAGGAGCTCATGCTTTTTTAGGATTTTTAAACTTGTATTCAAGGTTCAGTTCCCAGTTACAATTCTATAACCAATTCCTGCTGTGTACTAACGCTATTATTACTGCATAAAGTGTGAGTTGGCACTTCAGTGGGACAAGGAGCGTCTGGACGACGCTCTCAGGGACACGGTGGCAGTGCTGAGGTGTCCTGTGCCGGGCCAGGAGCTGCACTGGATGATCCCCACATGTCCTCGCAGCTCAGGATATCCCGGTGTGCTGCGAGCCCCTCTCCCACCCACCTGTGTAGACATCCCAGATCTTGATGCGGCCGTTGTTGAGGCCGGTGGCGAGGAGCAGCTGGTCCTGCCCGAATTTGAAGCGGTGCCACTCGATGTTGACGCAGCGGCTCTGCTTCTCGGGCACCGAGGAGCCGAAGGCCAGGCTCCACACGATGTCCCCGCAGTCGATGATGTGCTCGCAGGGCTTGTTCTTCTGGCCGCTCTCAGTGCTCTGCCTCGGCAGCCTCGTGCTGACGGCGTTCGCGCCATTCTTTGTGCCGTGCAACAGGCTGCAAAGAGAACAAAAAGCACAAAAATAAGCGCAGGTTATCTTGAAAAACAAACATCTCTTCAAGGTGTCATGAAATCTGGGAGTTGTCATAACGTACATCTCTGAGGCGCAAAATGGCGCAGTTTTACTTTAAAATTATAAAAGCAGCTTTTTCTTTTAACTATGAAAAATTACCAGCACCTGGAAACCTTCCAACACAAAATAGTACTGGTATTCTGTACACACTTTTACCTCTGCAGAGAGCAAGACACTAACTTAATCTATTGCGGAACCCAACAGTTTTAAAGCATTTACAGAAAAGTAAGCCACAAAAATTTCTAGAACTTTCTGCTAAATGAGTGAGAAGTTCCCTGTAATTCCCTTACATGTGTTAAACCGTGGAAAGAGATACTGAGTGTCCAGCACATGGAAAACAATTAACCACCCCCAAAAGGGGGGAAAAATGGGTCAGAGAAATGTAACCAGCTACAGAACTGCAGTGGCTGGCTACCAACTTCGCTAACATGCAACCTCCAAGTGCCAGTAAAATGTGTGTTTTGGAACTCCACTTGCATTCTAACATGGATGATAAGGCAAGAGGTCTGCCTTTAAGTAAATTCCTAAAACATAAAGCCAAACAGCGTTGTGATAGGAAATTTAAAGGGCCAGATCTGCCCACGTCTCTAAATTCCCTTTTCATTCTAACTTCCTCTTATTTTAGAGCATCTGGATTGATTAACAAGTAACTCCTCCATAGGCTTTGTGAGGTTGCAATAGTTGTTCCTCTTGCTGGCCACACAGGAAGAGACAACACAGCTGTTATTTTAAGGAATTAGTTTTTTTCCCGAAGTGTCAAAGCCTAAAAGACCAATACATGCGTTTTAATCGATTTGAAGCTATCTCCTGTTTTTAAACCCTCCTGTTTTTCAGGTGCACTGAAAGCCATAGCGGTTTGTCTTACAAGTTGTTGAAGCACTGTGCCCAGGGGACCAGCTTCACTATGCGATGTCCCTGTGACCACGCCAGGTACGAGCCATCGGGAGCGAACGCGACCGTCCAGTTCTCCCGGCCGCACTTCTTGTCGAAGGGAGACGTGGGGGCCAGGAGCTCTCCTACCGGGCGCGACCGAGCTGGGGGACACAGGAGATCCGTGTGAGAGGGAGATCGTGCAGCCCCTTACACCGGCTGCACGGCACCCGCCGCGCCGCTCCGCTTTTGTTTCACGGCGATTAACGCGACCGGGAGGGGGCCCGGTGTCACCGTGTAACCCAGCAGGGATGAGCCCCTGCAGGGAAACACGCGGTGCTGAACGAGCTACTCGCACTGCGGGCGATGCCGCACCCGGTACGGGCGATGCCGCCGGGCCCGCGCCTGCCCGCGGCCGGGAGAACGGGCAGGCGGCCGGGAAAGGCCCCCTGTTCCGGGAAAGGCTCCGCGTGCCGGGAAAGGC
>VXBT01004140.1:959579-1052359 GCA_013400235.1 Oriolus oriolus | reverse complement strand
GGGGCGGGGAACGCTCCGCGGGGGCCGGGCCGGGCTCCGGGGCTCGGCTCTGCCCGCCCGGCTCTGCCCGCCCGGCTCCGTCTCCCGGGGCTGTCCGGCCCTACCCTGCCCTGCCCTACCCGCCCGCGGCCGTTCGCGCTCCTGCCCCCGGTGCGCTGCCCGTACCCCGCCGTGCCGCTGTCCTGGCCCGGTTCGCAGCCTGACCCCGTCAGCCCTGTCCTCTCTGGTTCAGGGGCTGGAGGGGTCTCTTACTGTTTAGGGTTTGTTTCTAAGCGTGTATAGTTCAGCATTTAAACCCGGCAGGATCTGGTTTATAATAAAATTTGAATTTGCTGTTGATGAAGTTGTTCACAAACAACTTGGAGAAAGAGGCCCTGAGAGCACTTCGTTCTCTGTGATTTTGTATTAACATCTCTATACACCCCTCTCTCCTTCCATTTCCTCTTTTATCCTTTTGCATATCTAAGTTCTGCCCCTCTTCTAGACAAAGTGACTCTTCCTTGCTCTGTCTATGGACTTCAGAGAAGCACCTAGCAGGATAATTAACTGCAAATAATAATTGTGATTTCATTCCAAAGCAGTGGCCTTGCTGGCAGACGCACTGCAATAGCCATGGGATCAGCTATTCAGCTGTAGCAACAGCCAGGAATTACCCAGGGTGAGCAAGGCCAGCGAAGCATTTTTTAAATCATGCAGTGGCACAATGTCAAAGAAAGGAGCAGGGAGAAGTTTGGAATGTTTTTGGCGATGCGAACAGCAGTGTGGATTAGCGCTCATTTGTATAAATGCCCCTAGCACATCGTAGCACTTATTTGATCCAGCATAGTCCTGTTCCTGCTGTCCATCCCCCACTGCCAGCAGAGCGAAGAGCCCTGAGCAGCTCTCTGTAGCTAATCCCTGGACAACTCCTCGGAGCAAGGCAGACTTGTAGCCAGTGAATATTGTGAAATGCTGCTTGGAGTTGCTCATGGGTTGTGAATGTTTGAGCCAAGCCAGCTCAGAGCTGCACTGACTCACGTAAGGATTCTCCAGAGGGTCTGAGCCTCGCTCAGAGCCAGCACACGCTGGCTTCTTTCTGCTGACCCTGGGGGCTCTTACAGCCAGCAAAATGCAGCTTTGGGTTGCTCAGCTTTGCAGGGGTGTTACCACACTTCTGCCTTTCTCAGTTTTCTTTTTTTTTTTAGGAAGAAAAGTGTGTTGCAATTTATTATTTCTTTATGTCTCTGTGTCTGTAAGTACAGCTCCAACAGTTGAAGTTTCTTCCTCAATGAGCTTTCTGCTCATTAACGTAGTAGATTTCAGGCCAGAGGAGATAATTAGCTCATTTAGTCTGGTCTTTGTACAACAGAGGAATATAATTTAATCTAATTTCACACACCTTCAAACAGTGAGGATTTTCAGCCTTTACAACACTGGGGTCTAAATGCAGGTCTTTGAACTTTCCAGTCCACGTTTTGTGTGTTATGGACACAAAGGCAAATTTGGATATGTAAAACTCCAGGGGTTTGCAAACTTGTTCGAAATTGTTTGGTGTCACAGGCTGTCCTGGGGACATTGGTAGCACCTTCTCTTTTGAGGCAGGGCTGGAAGGGCCGTTGTCCTTGTGTCTGAAGCCAGAGTGGGAGGGGTGGAAAGCTGTGTTCTGTCTGCAAGCTGCCAACTCATTCCCTCTGCTCAGTAAATGTATCTTTCTGAAATTCAGTCTAAACTTGAGGAGATGAAGAAGCTACGCTTTCTTTCCTCAGGACTCTTGCTGTGTTTGTTTTCCTTGCAAGTGGCACGTGCAGGGTGATTTTTCAGATGATTTTTCAGTTCTTCCCGGGTGAGGTGCAGCTGTGGGATCCCGGGTGTCACGCCCCAGGCTGTCACACGCTGCCCGGGCCTGCAGCCGGTGACTCAGGCTGATTTATGGGTTGTCCATTATCTTCCTGTACAGATGCAGCTGCCAAGGCTGCACAGGGCTGCTCAGCTGGGAAGCTCACAAACTTGGTGCCATCTTTCTCCATCAAGTCTTTGCTCACTGCAATGAGCTTTCACAAGTGAAAAGGCTTTCGTTCTTTTTGCGTGTCTTGGAAATACCTTCTGGGATCCAGGCTATGGAGCTTTTCCCCAGGCTGCTGGAGCACCAGGATCTGCTGATCTCGCATTCCTGTGTTCTGACATGGTGAATTCAGTTCTACCCATTTCCTTTGCTTTGCCTTCTCTTTTTAAGGCCCACAAGTTATGTTCCTTCTCCTCACTCTCCTTCATTCTATACAGCGGTCCTGGCAAATTAGGAACAGTTAGGGCCGGTCACACTTAAGTCCAAGGTAGCTCATCTGTGCAATAGTGCTTGCCATTAAAAATTATGCTATTTTTAGTCTACACTGTTAATAATTCACAAGCTCCTGTTTGTTTTGAGAACCTCCTGGGGATGGAGAAAGTTCAGCCTCAGTTTGTGGAGGCAGAAGAGAAGGTGAAAGGAAAAAGCAGAATGGAAGAAAGAAGGAGAGGGCAAAGAAAGTTGAAGAAGAAGAGGGCTCACAGTGCAGTGAATGGTGAGCAGCAGGGGAATTAGACAGGAAAGTGCTGCCAGGACTTGGACTTTGATAATCCTTGTGGGTTCCTTCCAATTCAGGACATACTGTGATTCTGTGATCCTAAGGAGGTCTAAGAGCCCCCCCAAGCTGAAGGGTTAAAAAACTCAACATACCAATAAAGCAACAGCCCTGCAAGGAGCCTTTAGAGTGAATGAGACCTTGCGTACGAGGCTTTGCCAGCTTGTGGTCTGTAAATACATTTTCAAAACTCTCAGTAGTCTTTGCCCCTGAGTGCCTGCTGCCCCCCTTGCTGCAGTTGTTCCTGCCATGAGGTGCTGCTGGGCCTGGCACCGTTTCAGCTGTTGCTTCACTCCAGTACGTGCTGTTGTTTGCCTGGTGGCTATGAGCAGTGTTGGCACCACTGTGGCCCTGGAGAGTTTGCAGTTTAAACAGACAAGGCAAACAGCAGTTGGGAGGAGGAACAGGGGGATGAGGCCACTTTCTCAGGGTCATCATGGAGCAGCCAGGAGCACAACTGTGTGATTTTCCCACAGGCACCAGATAAGGCTGCCTCTCTTTCTGGAATTCTGGCTGCCATTTCTCTCTCCCCCTTTTCTCCATTGCTCTGTGACTTATTTACCGTTGCTTCTTGTGATAAATTTTAGGTGATTCTAAATTGATGTACATCTGGTACTTAAGGGGTTAATTTGTAAAGGTCTGCTAAAAGAGTGTGCAGTGGAAAAGCTGCACAGATGGAATATCAGACTATGGGAATTTTTTCTCTGCGTTCTTTTGGTCTCGTTGGGATTTTAAAATTTTTGGAGCACGTCTTTGAGTATAATAAATAGAGCAGATGGCTCAGTGTATGTGGGGAATTCAGTGCTTCCATGATGAGTAGCTGCACTGAAATAACAGAGACAGAAGTTTGGGGTTATTCCTTTTAGATTCAAACCATCCCTTCTCTGTAAGCCAGCCATGGGTGCCTTGTAAGGGAGCTGCTTTCAGAAATATCTGTGCTAAATTTACCCTCTGAGGGTACAAGAGGTCTTATCTCAGATGGCTGAAGTGACACTGAGAGTTTTGAGCTGTGCTAAACGAGGGCAGGGGAGAAGGTTCCCTGTGTTACAGAGGAAGCGGGTCAGCCTGCCCTGGGCTCAGGTACCCCCACCCTCACGTGTGCCAGCACAACCTCCAATACCCCTGCCTCTACCACACAGCTATTTCACTTCTTCCTTAAAACATCCTGTCTGGAGCATGCTGGGTTTGTGTGCTCCTCTCCAGGCTGTTTGCTGTGAGCTCAGCTGGCAGGGGAGTGTCCGGGCCAGGAAGGAGCAGCGCGACACCGGCAGGCACAGGATCCGCTGTTCCCTCTAACATAATTATATCTAATGATATCTGTATATTTCCAGTGGTGAAAAGCCCCAAGTCTGTCACTTTAACCAGGGTTAAAAATATTCTGCCTGGTCCAGTAAAACCAGAGGGGCCACGTGGCCTCGTGGCCAAGTCACAGGAGGTAGAACCAGAAGCACTAAGACTCTCTTCCTAACTTTGCTGCCTGCCTTCTGGGGGAATTTGAACTGCATCAAGCCTTGTCTGCCAGATTTAAAATAGCCTTTCTTGGACTGCTTATCCTCCTGTCATGCATTTCATTCTCTGCTCCTGCCTAGTACAGCAGAGCCAGAAGAGATGAATGTCCCAGTAGGTAACAAGTTGTGCCTTTCAAAGCAAAAATGCTGCTTCTGCGAGTGCTGAGGAGATGGTGCCCAATTCTGGTGCCATCAGGCACTGGCCAAACCCGGCTGGGATTGGGAAGCTGGTGTAAGACCAGAGGAATTCAAAGCAGTCACATAACAAGTCAGAAAAAGGGCTGTGTCCTGGCCAGCTCTGAGTGTACAGATCACAAGACAGCAGAGAATGTTCTGAATTGTTCCAAACCCAAATGCTTTTGTGTTAAAATGAAACATTTACCTTTTTTTTTTTTTATATCTAACCCAAGGCAGAACTTTACAGTGGTTGCTGCTAACCTGGGGGGCAGGCAGTAATAAACTGCTGAGCATGTTCACAATGGAAAGAATATTTTTGGTTGGTTTTCTTTTTTTTAAATCTGTGTCTTGGCATTGGACCATCACGATTGTGCAGAGGGAAAATCAATGGCATGAAGGGTGTGAGTGTAATGTCAATAAATCATCTATAAATTCAATTTATAGAAAAGTAGGTTGAGTTTAATAGAAAAACCAAATGGGATAGACTCCCTACATTCTGTAGAGCAGATCAATAAAATAATCAGGCCAGAAGAAGTCAGCGTGTTGGGGAAGTGCCGGGCTGTGTGTGACAGCTTCTGCCTGGAAACAGCCAAGGCTGCATTCCTGCTGCGGGGAGTTGGGAAAGAGCAGGTTGCTTATAGATAAAGCGTGTTTGCTCACAGATCAAACAGCTCGAGGTGGGCCTGAGCTGGTGTGGAACTGAGCTTGAAAATATTTGGGTGGCTTGTGTCCAGCCCTGTTGCTACGAGGAACACGTGCGGAGGGCTACAGAGGAGGTGGAGAATCTGAGAGAAATGAACATTCTTTGAAGGTGGAGGTTGGACAAGTAAACTTCTCCTAGCCCCCATTTTTGGGTTGTAAAAATGTTGTAAATAGGTGTAAGAGTGAGGGGGGAGCACAGGAGCTTGCCCTCTGTGGTACCCTGGGGATGTGTGGCTGTGCTTGCCCAGTGTGTGCAGCGAGGCTGGTGCGGAGCGGTTCGTGGTGACACCCCGTGCACAGACACACGGGGAGGGAGCTTTAAGCAGAGCTGGCCATGCTGTGCCTTTCAGTGATGCCCCCTCCAGGTCTGGCTGCCCCCAGGTCTCTGTTCCCCACGCTCCTGTGCAGGTGTGAGTGCTGGTCTGCTCACAGCTTTCCAGGGCTGGAAGAGCACTCTGGGAAGAGACACAGTTAAACTCATCCTGCAAATGGAGCTGTGTCCATGTGCATGTGCCTTATGTGAGCACAGCCCATTCCACAGGGTAAAGGAATAAGCCACAGCAACACAGACCTCACTGTTTGGCTGCCCCACACCACAGGCTTTGTTTCTTTATGTCTGTTCCTAAACAGCCCTGGGTGCAGAGGCACCAGGGCTGTGCCTGTGTAATTCACCTCCTGCATCACCTTTCTCTCCACTGCATGTCTGGCTCTGATCAGCCAGCCAGGGTCACTCCAGTGAGTCTGAGAGCTCTTAAGGGAAGGCCCTGCCCTCTGCATTAACGTAATTGCAGGTTATTTGTGAGATTCCTTCCATGGCTTACTTCCTGAAGGTCTGGCACAGAAATCCGGTTTTGTAATTTGAGCCCTAATGAGTGGCTGGATGTAATTATGGGCTCCATTATCGCAGCAGCCTCTGTAGCGTGGAAAGTAAAAGCTCAGTGTTGCCACTAGCACTGAAAATACAGTAGTTGGTAGCTAATAAGTCCCTTATGCAAGCAGCATGTGGGCAGTGTGTACACAGGTAGGACCCAGGTTCACTGGGGCCTGCTCTGGTCTGTTCATAAAAGTTTCCCAAAAGAGGCTGACGAGATTTCTGGTTATACTCTCATTATAGCTCTCCTGAAGGCACAGATTGCACACAAAATGTGTAACAAATAAGATTAATAGGTTCCCCACTAAAGCAAAGCAGGATTCGTGGGAGCATAATTTACCTTTCTGCCAGATGTCATAACTGGGGGCTGAGCTGGACGTGCTCAGACCTACAGACACAGGGATCAGCTGCGGAACAAAGGGGCTCAGGGCTGGCTGAACAGGGGATGTCAGGGCAGCTGAACACTGGGAAAAGGCTGCTGGGAACCAAAGACACGGGACAGAGAGCACATTCCTGCCAGACCTGACACGTAAGGCAGTCTGCGAGGCTGCATCCTGCCGGAGACAGGCCAGCTGCTGTCCGAGGCTCTGGGGCAGTTTCCAGGAAGGGCCCTGGTCTGGGGGAGGCTGAGGCTGGCCCCGTGGTGCTGCCTGGCTGGGCGAGCACGGGGTCAGCCCCAGCAGCTCTCCTGGCTGCCACTCACCCTCCAGAATTTTGCCGGTTCCATCTTTTCAGGATGGGATTGCTTTTCCATCTGTGCCTGTGCAGCACCAGTACAAAGGGTCTGGGATGCAGTGGGAGCCCTGACGAGCCCCTGCAGAGCAAACAGCACGTTGTGTAGTAAAGGCTGAGTTACACAACTCGGGTGGAAGGTGATAAAGCTGCCACGTGGAGATCAAGCAGACTCACACTCGATCTACGTGCAGCTTCTAATCTTTAAACTGCAGTTGGAGTCCCTTCCATGCTCCTGGGTCAAAGCCTTCCAGCTCCCACATGGCTCAATCCAGGCCCTTTTTTGGGCTGCATTTGAAGGCTGTTCGGCCGTGACTGTGCAAAAAAAGGGTGACATTTTCTTTTTTTGATTTAAATTGAGATCCATATATGGAAGGAAAAGATGAATTGACCAGTTGAATCCTGCCAGTCTAACACAAGAAAATATTTTAAGTGCAATTCCATTACACAATTAAGCTGGAGGAAGCTCGTGAGCTACACAGCTGAAATCTTTTCCTTTCCTTCCTTACTGAGCCTGGAAGCGTTGCCCTCTTGCCTTCTTTCTGTTAGAGCTGGCTTTTCCTGTCATACTGCATACTTTGAGAGAGTTTGGCATTTTTCCCTGCCCTCTGCAGCTCTGGAGTGCTTTCTTGCTGTTTCTTAATCCTTGTTATGACTGCAAGTAAGGCAGAGGTGGTGTCTTTGTTTCACTGCTGCTTTTAAGTCACATGATGATATTTGGGAAATCCGTGGACCTGCAGCACTGCAAAATTACACCCACGGTGAAAAACGAGTCCAAAAATGCAAAGCAGGTTAATGAGTCCTTAAAGGGTCAGGTTCAGGTTTAGGGCAAGGAGAGTTATTAATGGCCAGCAGTTTGATTCTCCAACACTGTCATTGCCCATGTGGCCAGAGAATTTAAAAAATAAATGCAAAGGCTGGGTCTGTGTTTGGATGCCAGCTGGGAGCTCACCAGGAAAGTGCAGATGTAACCCTGGTGTTCACAAGAGGGGCACTGCTCCGGGTTAAGCTTCATCCCCAGTTTCCAGCTCCATTTAAGAGCAGCTCAGAGACACCACGAGCGAGGCCTCTGTGCTGCTCAGCATTATTCAGAAGCCCAGCAAAGCAGCACATGTTTTATCCAAAGGATGTTGCTGTGCACCATCCATCCAAACTGCTGGGCATCTGCTACAAGTAAGCTTTTTCAAAGTTTTATTTTAGAAAAGCTTGTGTGGGCTTAAGCAGCAGTTGCAGTTAAATAGGGCAGCACCAGCTAATGGCATGAGTCATGGGGAGGAAACTGAGCAGCAGTTGGGGAAAATTCTTCAGTAACAAAGACTCTTTATATTCATAAATTCATACAGGCTGACACGAGGCGTACACAGAGGTTGTTTAAGAAGCAGAAAACTCAGTTCTGGTCTTGACATTCTCCCAGTTCTTAAAGACTTACCTTTCCATCAGACAACTCCTTTCCCTCCTCAGTCCCTCCCCTACACCTGAGTACTTAAGAAGACAGAGGAGGAAGGAAAGGCAATTTCTGATGGCTGGGCTGCTCCAGTGGCACCTCTCCTCAGTGCACTGCATCCATGTTTAAGTTAAAATGAAGTCCAGGTGTCTCACGTGTGAATGCTGCAGGTCTTTGCTAACCACTGACTCCACCTGGGACAGTAAATCCCATTTCTGCCCCCAGCCCTTAGGTCAGTGCTGAACTGGCAGGAGGAGTGCTGGGGTGCAGCAGGGCTCAGACCCAGGGTGCTGCAACGAAGGCCGCGCTCGATGGATGTCCTGCTGGCACTGAACCCAAATCCTGGCTCCCAGACTGTGTGATTATAATCTAAAATCAGCTGATCTAACTGAGAAATAATGCCACTGAACTGAATGGGAGTTGCCCAGACAAGTTTAATGTGATTTTATGGAGAATCCTGCATTGCTTGCAGAGGAGGTGGGGACTGGGAACAAGCTGAAAGCTCCTCTTGCTGACCCTGTTGTGTGATAAACAAGAAAGGTAACCAAATGTCAGAGAGAGGAAGTGACAACCTTGAATTATCCTCTGGGGCAAGGTTCTAATCTAGGCTGAACTGATTAGTCATCCAGAACAATTAAAATACTGCTTTATAATGTTTAAGTAATTTAACCTCTGTGATGACTGCCATGTGTGGGGATGGCATTACTCACTAGGGAAGGGAAAAGTAGGTACACAAAATGATCTCATTCTGCTGAAGTCTTTAGATCATGAACACATACACTAGGAGTGATTGTGATCAAACAAACTTCAACTGGGACTCGACAAAGAGCTTGTTTATAGCTCCAAGGCAAACAGGCAGGCACTAACAGGGCTCTGTCCCTTTCCCGTGCCGCATCAGCCTCCACTTCAGAAAACATTCTGTTCCATTAAGTGCAATTAGAATATCTGAGCTCTTCCGAGGCCTTGATAATAGACTATTTCTTTTATCAGATCAAGTATCAGGGATTAAACTCCTGGTGTTTTGCATCCAAATGAGATTTCTACTGGAACAGAAATATTTGCATTTAGAATTGATTGCGTGAAACATCGTGCTACAATTTGAATGATCCTTTGACGACTGGACTTTTTGGGTTAGAAGTTCCAATGTGAGTATTTTGTACAGAGCCTCTAATTTCTCTGGAGCATAATCCATCATTCTGTGATTACCATTATTCTAGTCAGATCATTTACTGGCTCTGTTCTTGTTTAACAGATCCTGTTGCAGTCAGGGAAGAACTGGGAAGCAGAGCACACAAAGGAAAATCCGCGGTTTATTCTTCAGAAAAGGTTTCTTCACGTTTTGCAGTGGATCCACACGTGCCGGGCAAGTCAGTGAAACACAGTCACGGGCAGAACACGAACCCAGCGCTCGCTGATGGAGCAGTCGGGCTGTTCTCTGCAGCCAGCCCGAACCCGAGGGGGTTTAGCGGCCTCTAATGCCCTCTGATGGACAAATGCATGGGAGCGGCGTCCGCGGAGAGCGGGGAACGCTGAAGTGTCTCAGCGGAGGAAGAGCTGCAGCCCTGCCAGGGAGGCCCGGGCTCTCCTCGGGAGCCACCCGCTCCGGATTAAACCCCGCGTTTCAGGGGTTTGTGGCTCAGAGGTTTAAGTCACCTCTTACTAAAACTTGGCAGATCCTTTCCTTCCTCCCTTCCTTCCTCCTTTACTTAGGTTTGTTTGTTTGGCTTCTCTTAAGAACAGGAGGGAAATGTTTTTGACCCTGATGGCAGATTTGGCACGGTTCCCCCACAGTGACACCCCGTCCATCAGGAACCGGGCTCAAACCTGTGCCTTACAGAGCAGTGCTTCCAAAAGGGATGGGAGGTTTCTGGACCAAAGCTGATAAATAGAAATTGAAAAGTGTCACTCAGCATATTTGAGCCACTGCTGGAGTGTTTGACAAATGCTGGTGCAAATGAGAAACTGGGATGGGAGGAATGGAGAGAAAAAAAATCAAAGGATGAAATAGAGGTTTCAGGGAATCGGAAGAAAAAAAGGTTAATAAATAAATAATTTGAGTTGAAAACACAAAGTAGAGGAAAGCAGAAGACAAAGATGTGAGAGGGCAAAAAAAAATTCCGTATCCTCTGTCAAGAAGCCAAGAGAAGTGTCAGCTCCAAGAGCCAGTTCAGGTGTAATGCCAGAGAGGCCCAGATCTCCTGCGTACAGTGTGGGTGATGCTCAGAAATCAACTGAATCTGAAAGGGTAAAATGCATCAGAAAGGAAGGAAATGTCACAGGGCTTCTTCCTTTGAAGGGGACTTTATTGGAAATGGTGTTGTTAACTGATGGTTTCTGTGACACAGGATCAGCACCTTCACTCCCCAGCAAGGACAAAGTGTGAGCTGAGAATTCCCTGAGGTTTTCCTGCAGACCTGGTCAGGTCGTTTCCTCCATGGGCCTTGACCTTCTCATCTGCTTCCTCGTCCTCTAACTCAGGCAAAAAGCAGAAGTGCCAGAATATCTCCAAGGAAGTGATTCAAGGGGCATTTTTGTCTGGATTAAAAACATCTATGGCTGGAAATTTCACGAGGGGGACTCTTCCCACACAGATGAATTTCCAACTCACACTTTATGGCTTGGCTGTTCAGGCTCTAAACCTCTGCTGAGAGGGAACAGAGACATGGCAGGGACTTCCCTGTGCCATGTGACTCCTACCACTTTGACAGCCACAATGGGAAATTTTTAGTGAGGAAAAATCATTGGCATTCACACCAAAACCTGACAACACTCTGTGGATGCCTTAGGCTGCAATTCCTTATTTTAGTTTACATAGGAGCTTAAGGAAGTGCATTAAAAAGCTCTTGCTAAAGTGTCCTTAAAAATCCACAAGCAGGAGGCTGTCAAGAGCTGCTGAAGAAATGGTGCCACAACTCAGAGTTACCAGGAGCCGGGGCACTTGGAATGGTTTGTCCTCCCAACAATACCCAGCTGGCTGTTACAGACTGTGCTGTCTCTGCCTGGGGGAGGGCAGAATCAGGTACGGGTTTGTGGAGCCACGGGCAGGGTCTGGCACAAAAATTAATGGTAGAGATATTGTGGGGTTTTGGGGGCAGCAGTGGGAGAATGGGTCCCCAGTCTAAATAATGGCTGGATTTTTTCAGGGAGTTTGGGGAAACATTGTGAGAATTTCCAACATCACCATTCAACCCCTGCATCTAAAATCTGGGAATACTACAGCAAGTCGTGTTTGCTTTTAGGGAACAGATTTGCTTTGGGAAAAACACTGCCAGAAGCAGGAAGAAGCACTGTTTGTTTTGTTTAGTACATTTTGAAGGGAAGAAATAGCCCATCCTTTTCTACCTCAGCCAGGAGTTCCCAGGATGCTTCTCTCTGATCTAATCTTATCACCCTGACTTCTTTCTGGCATTTTGGGACATGATTTCATAACTGTATCAGTCAGCTGAAGCCCTTTCCTGCCCCTACATGAGTTATTATTGTTTAGATTTTGGCAGAACGTGGAGATCCCTGTGAAGATTGTGGCTGGCTTGCCTTCAGTGGAGATTATTCCTGCCTGATTGCTGTGGGACACCGAGGGGTCAAATACATAAATGGTTGGAAAAGGAGACAAGAAGGGCCCAGCGGGGTCGGTTCTGCCTCCAGCAGGGAGACCCAGCCCTCAAGTTTAACTGTGAGTTAATAAACCATCCTGTGTAACAGCTCTGCCCCACTGAACCCGTGGGGTGCTTGGTGTTCGTGTTTTGTGTTCTCTGCCTTTGCACTCCCTGTGACAAAGCCTTTGCTCTGACTCTGGGGTCTCACCTGGTGCTGGCCCTGCTCCAGGTGTCCTCCCACCCACAGCAAACCCCGCAGCAGCTGCAGCTCTTGGGAACAGAGCCCCAGCTTCTCCCCTGGGGAGATTCTGGTGACGAAACAAAGCCCTGCACAGACCACGCCGGTGTGGTTTGGGTAGGGGGTGTGTGACCAGCACAGAGGAGGCTTTTTTAGAACACCAGACAATGTTTAGCTTTGGAAACCTTCCTGAAGCAGGGTAGTGCTGGCCATGACTCTGCCCTTGGAGCAGAGGGATCAATAGCTTCACTCCACAGCACACAGCAAATGGATGCTCCACGACCCAGGGCACTTCAAACCCAGTGCTGGACTCCCATCTGTGCCCGTGGGGAAGCTCTCTGCGTTTCCTGACAGACAGAACCACGGCATGTGCAGGCAGAAACAACAAATTATTCTTCAACCAATTAATTGGTTTTTTTCTTAAAAAAAATATTTGCAATTGATTTTCATCTTTTTATAAAACATCTGCTCTTCAAATATTTGCTGTCACCCAAGTTCCTGGATTTGATGCTAGAATGCAACGGAATCATTTGTCCTTTAAATCCAAATTACAGGATTTTTATTGCTCATTATTTACAAGGAAAGTTAACTCAGGATAAATTTGATATTGCTATTGCTGGTAATAATTCCTGTGTGCTGTGATAACAGCAAGACTCTCTGAGTCACATCGGGGCCCTGGCTGAGTGGGGGGACAGAAATTCCATTTGATTCTCCAGTTCTTCTGCCAATTTTAAGTCCACTGTTCCAGAGCCCTCACCTCAAGCTGCATCTTTATTTATATCATCAGAATTTCAACGTGACTGTAGCAAAAAAGAACATTATTTTGTTCTTCTGTCTACCCAGAAGGAAAACAAATTAACATTCCCAAGAAAGAAAGTGGAAGTGGATGTTTATTTGTGTGTATCCTACTTTTCTGAGTCACCGAGTAAACAGTTGGCTGGGGCTGGTGTGACCAGGCTGGGGACAAAGGTGCCACACTCGGATCTGTAGTTACTGTCAGAGTTCTGCAGTGAAGACTTGGAACGTAACAGAATAAGTTAATTTATAGAAACAACCGGGTTTATATTTAAAAGGTAAAATACAGCGGTGCATTCCGGCCTGAGACAGCAGGTGATCTGTGGGTGATCTGTTAAGCACAGCGGTTGGAGGTGGCCACCGCAGGGGGAATAAAGCATCAGCCAAGGGTCCTCTCTGCAAGGGGAGCGGAGATCGTCCCGTGAGATGCTGCGGACACGCTGGCCCACCGCGGGGTGGGCAGGGGGAGCAGTCACTGACATCTGCGGCCAGGGCAGGGACAGGGGCGTCAGCAGCCGCGGAACCGCTCCGTTCGGGGGAGGGTTCGGAAGGCGCAGCGCTCCGAGGGGCGGCGAGTGCCGCTGCAGGGCCCGGGCCCCCGGGATGGGATTTCTGTCCCCGCCGGGCCCCCGGGATGGGATTTCTGTCCCCGCCGGGCCCCCGGGATGGGATTTCTGGCCCCGCCGGGCCCCCGGGATGGGATTTCTGGCCCCGCCGGGCCCCCGGGATGGGATTTCTGGCCCCGCCGGGCCCCCGGGATGGGATTTCTGGCCCCGCCGGGCCCCCGGGATGGGATTTCTGGCCCCGCCGGGCCCCCGGGATGGGATTTCTGGCCCCGCCGGGCCCCCGGGATGGGATTTCTGGCCCCGCCGGGCCCCCGGGATGGGATTTCTGGCCCCGCCGGGCCCCCGGGATGGGATTTCTGGCCCCGCCGGGCCCCCGGGATGGGATTTCTGGCCCCGCCGGGCCCCCGGGATGGGATTTCTGGCCCCGCCGGGCCCCCGGGATGGGATTTCTGGCCCCGCCGGGCCCCCGGGATGGGATTTCTGGCCCCGCCGGGCCCCCGGGATGGGATTTCTGGCCCCGCCGGGCCCCCGGGATGGGATTTCTGGCCCCGCCGGGCCCCCGGGATGGGATTTCTGGCCCCGCCGGGCCCCCGGGATGGGATTTCTGGCCCCGCCGGGCCCCCGGGATGGGATTTCTGGCCCCNCCGTGCCGGGGCCGAGGCCCCGGGCCCCGGCGCCCTTTGTGCCGGGCGGGCCCGGGGCGGGGCCGGCGCTGCCCCTCAGCAGCCCGGCGCTCCCGCCGCACGGGGGTCCCGGCGCTGCCCGGGCCGGGCGGCTCCAGGTGCGGTGCATCCGTCCTTGTGCCGGCAGCGGCGGTGAGGAGGGGCCTGCCTCCCCTTCGCCGCTGCTCCCCGGCCTCTCCCGAAGTGTCTCTGCTTTCCGTAGACATTCCTGTGAAATTCACGTCTTTGCTTTACATCGTGTGGCTCTCCAGAAGGAGGCAAAGCCTCGGGAACGAGGTTTAGGAGGGCTGGAGGGAGCCCTGCAGCGGCGGTGCTGCCCGTGCCCCGCGGTGCAAGGGCGATGTCGGTGTGCAGTCCCATCCCCAGCCCCGCGAGCACGGCTCTGAGGCGTCAGGAGGGGGTTCCAGCCACTGGTTTCTATTGCAGTGATGGATATTTACATCTCCTTGCAAAAGTCAGCACTAGTAGTTCGGAGAAGGATTTTCTGAATGGAGGGAAGAGGGATTTGTTGGCCTTAGACTTTATATTTCTCTGATCCACCAGCAGGAACTGCTTACTGGGATTAGGTGGGTGACTCTCAGTGGGGCTAAGCTCAGTGCTTACACTCCATCCCTACTCCCAAGGTGCTTTCCTGACGTGGGGGAGCTCCCTTGAGGCTCAGTGATCAGTTCCTGTGTTGTCTGTCTCATTTTGCCACACTGTGAGTGCAGCCTTCTTGTCACAGGAGGCTCAGCTCTGTGAGACTCTGCTTGATGTAAATCCATCAAAAACGTGGAGCTGCTTCTCCAGACTGAGCCTTGTTCCTGTGCTGCATCTGTCCCTCGGCTTCAGCACCCTGCAGAAGGATGTGGCCTGGCGCGAGGAAAACAAGCTGTTCCTTTTTACATTTATATGAGGTTTATTTTGAAGAGGAAAATACCAAACTTTGTCTTTTGACATTAAATTGAGGCAGATTTTTGCAATACATTATAGACATATTTGCATAGTTACTTTATTTTCCCCCTTGAGTCACAGATGATTTTTTCCATAAGCTTAGAAAACATAGGATTGATTATGCTCCCAGTAATGCAGGAAAGTATTTCTTGATGTACTGATGTTAAAAGGCCCTGTGCTTTCTCCTCTGCTCTGTTATGTATATTGTGGAATTGGGCTTGTCAACATCTGCTAGGAGTTACAAACTTCTTAGAACAGAATTAGTTTTCTGTACTTTTTATGGCATGATTACAGATAGGTGTAGGGGAGGAATCCTCTGTGGGTAGGAAGGAAGCTGTTCTGATTCTTGAAATGCTGAAATACTGGAGTTATGGTGATAATATGCATCAAATACATTATTGTCAGTCACAGTCATGGTGTCTTATCAAAATACACAGAATATATGCACGTTATTCAAGTGGTGTTCATGCGGGTGTGAGGGTTTGCATCCTGTGTCTGCCTGAATGCAAGACCTCTCGATTCAGCACCAGGAGCCACTGCTTGGCATGTCAGGAGTGTGTTTGAGTGAGGAGGGGGAGAAGGGCAGCTCGGGTCTGTTGTGTTTTGGTTTTTCTGCACAGTGGAAGACAAACCTTTCCAGGGTTTCTTCCTTCCTTTGCGAAGAAGGAAAGTGTAACCATCTTTCCTCCAAATTTACAGATGTAGACAGGCTTTTCATTCATTTGCTGAGTGCTTGAATTCATTTTAGGAAAGATGAAACAGCAAGCTGAGAGGATGCTAATCTGTATTGAAAACAAGGGAAATCAAGGCAAACCAGTCTGCTCTGGTCTGCTCTTGTTTATTGTTATAAATGCTGCTTTAACCAAAATCTGCTTTTGTGTGTACAATTCTGTGGGTCCAGAGTGACTGGCAAGCAGAGTTTTGTGAATTAACCAGTGCCTGGCTCATGGAACAGATCCCTGGAGCCCCTGCCAGTCCTGCCCTGTGCTCCAGTGAGCCCTCACCTGCTGCAGGGCTGTCCTGGGGCTGCCCGTAGGCTTCAGCTGCTGCAGAAGCTCTTGCTGGTACCTGTGAGACCAGAGCACACTCACAGAGAGCACGGAGAGAGCTCTCAGCAGAGCCTGCACACAGTACTAGTTATTGTATTTTTCAAAACATGGGGTGAACAGGAGAAAATTAGACTGCAGTAGCACAAAGAGCCTGGAAATTAGTGGAATTCCCTGTGATTTCAGACACAGTCAGAGCTTTGGAAAAGAAAATTCTCTCTGTTTTTCCTATGGAAATATTCACTTCCAGTTTTATGTGTTGTGTTTTCATAGTGCTTTAGGTGTGTTGCAATGTGAAATCACGGGAAGGCCGGCACAGCACTGGAAGAGTTGTGAGCATAGTTGGACGAGTCTGACTGCCCAAACCATTTACATCTAGACTGCTTTAAAACTGTCAGATGCAATAAAAAGTATTAATCCTTTGTAAACTTGTGGCCATGTAAGTGGTTATTGTGGTAGAGTGCCCATCCCTGGAAGTGTTCAAGGAATGACTGGATGTGACACTCAGTGTTCTGGGCCGGTGAAAAGGTGGGGATCACAGGTTGGACTCAATGATCTCAGAGGTCTCTTCCAACATTAGTGATCCTGTGGTTCTGTGATTCTGATATGCTTTAAAGAAAGAAGCCTTTTATTATGTGGGTTTTGGTTTAGGCTCCCCGTTTGCGGTTCATGAGGTATGATGGCTTTCAGTTAAGAAAATGTGTAAAAACTGAAAGTCAGTAGTGATGTTCCATTCTCCCTTAAATTAAAAGGCATTAAGTTAAAGCAAATATTCCCTCCTCCGGTTGATTTTTCTCCACAGTGTTTGAAATCTGTGCGGAATCAGAAACCTGCAAAAGCAGTGGCTGCAGGTACCAGCTCTGGTTTTCCTCATGGCTTGTTAGGAAATCACGCGTAGTTACGGGATGTACTGTGAGGTGTTTCCTGTGTTGTGCTGGCTGTGCCCCCCGGGGATGTACCTGTGCTGGGAGGTGAGGCTGGGCTGGGCAGAAGGTGCAGCTCCTTTCCACAGCTGCTGTGTGTGGGGCAGATTCCCCTGGGAGCTGAGGGCTGAGGCAGGCTGGAGCCCGGCCCTGCAGCACAAGGTGTGCTGGTTCATCTTTCCCCTAGCAGAAACCTGCAGCGGCTGTGATGTGATGGTGCTCAGAGTGTGTGCAGTGCATTTGCAGCTGAGGTGCTGCTCTGCACAGGGCTGGTGCCCAGGGACAGGGCAGGGAAGGCCCAGTGCCACAGGTGTTACCTGGCTGCAGTACGGAGCTGCTGGAAGTGTCCAGGCTATCCATGGCCCTTCCTCACCCAGCACAGTGTTTGTGTTGGCAGGATGGGGAAATACACGGTTGGTCACAGCACCAACTTCTAGTTCACCTTCTGAAAATGCTTTCTTTTTAGAGCAACCTATTTAAAACTTCGGAGAGTTGTGTGTGCTTGGGAAGGCTGAGCTGTAAGGTTCTTTTTGGGGATAGTGCCTCCTTAGCAGGTGTGTGTTCATAGAGGGGAGGAAGATGCCTGTTGATTTTGAGGGATTTGTCTGGTTCTGATAGTGCTGGTGCTGAGAAGGGGTGGTGCTGTGGGCATTTTCTGTCACCGGTACACGAGTGTGTTATGGTGTGCCGAAAAGTTCCAAGAAATTGTTTGGAAGGATGAATTTAGGTGGATTTTGGGGCTGTTAAGGACAGCACTAGGGATTTTTTCCTAGATGTTGTGTGTTTCTCCAGACTATTAAGTACAGACTAAATAGAGATGATTTGTGTTCATTAATTACAAGTGATAAAATCCATGGCTCAGTGTAGCTCTTCTCAACAGCCTGAGTGCACAACTTACAGACACTCAGGCCTGTCAGTGGTGGTAGTTCCAAACCGATGTCCATGTTCATTTAACAAGAGGTTAGACCTTCTTGCATCAGACTGAAGAATACCTGAAACAGGTGGTAATCACTTCACTGCCATGAAAAACACCCATTTTTCTAAATAATTAGTATCTATGACCAAGGCAGGATTCCTTAAACTGAACATTTTTGGATAAAAGTTAAAAAACCTCCAAACACTGTAAATCTCTTTTTTCTTTCTCCATCTCAAAGATTTACAATTCGATAGCCTGTAAAGGTTCCAGATTTCATCTACCTGTTTTGTCTTTGTCCACTGCATGGAATAAGGCAAAATTTAGACCCAAATGGCATTGTTCCCTGTCCTCTGTGGCTTATTTGACCCCTTAAGGAGCCATCAGGCTGCATTAGGGCGAGGGAGGGCGTGTGGAGCCCACCCCAGTGTGGGCTGTACATGCCCAGCGCAGTTCCAGCCTCCTTGGCTGGTGCTTCCTGTGTCAGTGGTGACAGGAGCTGAGTTGGGGCAGTGACTGTCCCTTTGCTGCGCTGGGGTGAGCTCGGAGCAGGCCATGTGTTCAGAGTTTGAAGCCAGTTATATTTAAGCTTTGTGCTCTAATTTCAGTTTCTAATTCAAATAGCTCTACAGGAAACCATTTGTCAGTACTTCTTTTTTCTAAAATAAAATCAAAGTCAATGAAAGTAAAATTTCAGCTTTTTCCCTCCCCCAATGTTTAGATTAATGGATATTTGTAGAGAAGTAAAGTAGATTCTCTTTAGTCACTCAGCACTGGCACTGCATTCTGTGAGGGGAAATAAAATGTTCCAGTGTGTCAGAGTGCACAAAGAAAAGAAAGAGCTGAGAAATAAAAACCCCCGAAATAACAGTGCTAATATTTCCTTTTTGTATAGTTTCTTATTTTAAATGATAGTATAAAAAGCAGTTTTACTTCTAGGTGACCTTGTTGTAGTGGCTGTTGTGGCAGGAAGCTCCAGAAGTGTGTAATGTGGTGTTTCTCTGGCATGGGAGCACACAGAACTAGATCTATGACACAGTTCCTTTGAGAGCCTCTTCTCAAGTGTTTTAGCACTCAGTGGTATCGAGCTTTGGTGCTGCTGTCAGCACAGAGACTTGAAAATTCAAATAAAAAGTACTAGCAATAGTGAAATTTTAAATTAAATGTATCTATCATCCACCAAGGACTTCCAAAAATGTATTGTAAAAATAACATCTGACAGTGAAAACAAAGCTTGAGTCATAAATGCTGTTTATTCTGCTTTTCCAAGGATAAAACGAGCACATTGGAGTGCCTCACACTGTTGTAAGGCACTGCAGTCCAAACTGCCAGGGAATCACAATTTTGAGTGGAAATTGCCTGGATTGCCCCGTGGAACTTGTTGCTGTGGGTGGCTTTGCAGGCAGAGTCTCAGCCCTTGTCCTGGAAGGGCCATCCTGGGAGCAGCGCTCAGGGACCTGCTGCTGCTCCGGGGTCTTTGGTCTCATCTTGGGTGCCAGGACCATCTTTTTTCTTCATTAAGAGTCAGCCATTCTCTTAGGAAAGACGCAGGCAGTGTCCGTAGGGATCCTGGTCCATTGTCCCGAAAGAATTGAGCTTGAACACGCACCAAAGCAGAGCTTACACGGAGAGGGAGTCACCCCATGGCATCAGAGCAGGACAGTGTGTCAGAGGCCCTTTCCCTCCCAGGGGCCAGGCTGGGTTAGGCACACTGCACTCGGAACTGTTGGACAAAAGTGCTCCAAGTTGGGGTTCTTCAATACCATTCATTTGTACTTTCCCCAGCACAGTGGTGTCAGGTGGCTGCAGAGGGCAGGCAGGCAGGGGAGGGTGCCCTCCCAGAGCCCCCGGCCTGGGAGATGCCTCCTAAAGCACTTTGCAGCTGTAAAGCTGATTGTAATTCCTTGGAATCCTTTTACCCTCTTTTAAATTCTCTCTCTCTGACAATCTTTTGTAATGCACAAATATTACACCATGGCATTTCCATTGAGTTGTTGCTGTCTGTCAGAATACACCTTTATCCACACTTCTGGTCAAAATTGGTTAAAACTTGTAGTAGCAATTCAAGTTTCTATGGGTAGGGAATTCCAAGGTCACGCTTGAAAATACAAATGGCATAAATGTTTCTGTATCGGTTTGCTTTTAAAAAATGTAAATCCTGAGTAAAATGATTGTTTCTGAAGAGTGGCATCCCAGAAGTGGCAGTTCGGAGCGGGCAGGGGGAGTGGGTGTGTGCCTGGGAAGTGACTCGTTTGTGACCCCTGAAGAATTTGGGTACAGCAGGAAACAAAGTGCCCAGTGTTCCCACAGCAGCAGGAACATCTCGGGGCTGTGCAGTCGCTCTGAATCTTGTCTTTCTGGGAAAAGATGGATTTCAGGTCTGGTTTTTACCACTGAATGTTGGGCAGGGACAGGTATCATGGGGCTCACAGGTGCTTCAAGCGTGTTTGAGGCTGAGATTCATCACTGGGGTGTTTGTGGGGGACCCCCAAAGTTACCCACGTCCCTGGGGGCTGCAGGGCCACTGCTGGTTCCTCCTTGGCCAGTCCTCTCCTGCGACAGGACAGGGGACACGCATGGAACAACTGCTGCTGCTCACCTGCTCTGGGGTTTGCCTCCCCTCAGGTCCCAAGATGCATTTTTTTCTTGCAGGTGGTAGCCTTGGAAGATTTTTTTGTCTTTAATGAGCCTGTTTTTAAAATAAAGAATCTTGTCTTAGAATTCTGTCCCACATTTTTCTGCTCCTTTTGATTGCTTTGACATTCAGGTTGTAGAAAATTTATCACAAAATAGAGGTTTGGTTTCAGTTCAGAAAAAGGAACAGATGAACTTAAGCACCTTGTTTTATAGATAACTAATGGGAAGATGAATACAAAATAATGCTTTTTCCATTGTCTCTTGTAGCATGTTTTCTCTGGTGTGTCACAAGTTTTTAACGCATCTTTAAAGCTGTAAATTTCAATGTGAAAAAGCTTATAACAGTTCTCCCTTGTAGCTTCCAATAAAGGCTTGCCAGCAGAATACCCACACCAAAGTCAGCACCGAGCACAACAAGGAATGTCTCATCAACATTTCCAAGTACAAGTTTTCCCTGGTCATCAGTGGTCTCACCAATATCTTAAAAAATGTTAATAACATGGTAAGTTTTCTAATTTTGCATTGTTTGGTGATTTTTTTCAAGTAGTTATATATTTGTGTTGTACAATCTGCAGAGAATTACTTGAAATTTAGTCAAATTGTTGCTTGCCTTTTACACTTAAATTATTTTCTTTTCTGAAGTTCACCAGCAGCAGCCATCAGAGCCATGTTCCACAGAAAGGCATTGGGATTTTGGGGCAGGGAAAGGATTTAAAACTTGGCGCTATTTGAATTTTCCAGGCTGTTTGGGTGTTTTACTGTGTGTCTGTGTGTATGAAGTATATGTATTTTTTAATGACCAGATGAATGTTAGTCAGAACCTTTGCCATGAGAAAAGTTTAGTTAATTGAGTTTTGAATCCATGTAATTTGGGATCATTTGGAGTCTCTCCATATAGGTAACAGACATGGCCAGGCTCTGCCAGTACTTCTTTTTATGGTTTTAGAGAGATTCTTCGGAGTGAGCCCTTGGCTGTCGATTGTACAGGGATGTGCATCTGCTGGAACTGCAGAGGACTGATAAAATGAGAAAATAGGTTGCCCTGCTGCTAGGGATTTTAGGCTGCTTAAAGCTACCTGTAATCCCTTTGGAGAGAGAATTTATTTTAATTAAACTCTACAGGCATGAGGGAACATGTTGATGTGCAAGATGATTGGCTGATAAATGAGAAAACTGTACAGTTAAAAGAAGTTTCTGTGTCTGATACACAGATTTTGAGAGCAGAGACCTAGCTAAAAGTGTCAGTTGAAAAGTCGACATTTGCCCTGAGGAGCAAGTCTGAGTGTTTGTCATGTGTGATGGTCTGAGCTTCTGTGGGAATCAGCAGTAATTCAGAAGGATTTCTGTAGCTGAAACAAACCAGTCCAAGAGACTACCGGTTATAATAGTCTTGGTTTCAAAAAGAGTCTCAGCTGAAACCTGGGCTTAGGTGAGCCACCCCTCCTGTGGGGTAAAGTAAACTTCTCTGGGTGACTCTGACAGGTGCTCTGTCTGTGGGCAGTTGTACCAATGTATTTTTGGCTGTCTTTCCTGCTTTGTTTTACTGTCTTAATATTGCTGGAGCCAGTGCCTGGTCTTGGCATGGAACTGGGTGCTGGCTGAAACACCCGAGGGAACCCTGCCTTCCTCCCCTGTCTGCAGTGGAGCATCTTTTGGGAGGGTCTCCTGTGTTTCTTCCTGTGGTCTGGGCTACGTTTTGCAACAGTAATAAGCTTGTTGATCGGGATTTGTTGCAACATCCGTTCTATTAAGCCATTGGCAGTGAAATACGTAATTGGAAAAGAGTCAGCAGTAATTGATACCAAAATAGGTTTTGAAAAGGTGGAACCTGCGTTTTGAGCAGCTGATGGGCTCGGTGGAGGTGAGGGGCTGCAGGGCAGCTCCAGTCTTACTTTGTGAGAGCTGTTTGTTCCTTATGACGTTTGGCATTGCAGACTGGACAAAGATATTTCTTCAGTGATAAGGTTTTAATTCCCATTTTAATCTGATTTTTGCTGGCTTTATATCTAAACTCCAAACCAGAGCAGTAATGGAGCCATAATTCACTGTGCCACTTTGCTGCTTCACTTTCGTGCGTTACAAGTCAAATATCTGTGTCTCAGATGAATCCATATCCTTTCTACTTCTAGAGAATATTTGGAGAAACTGCTGAAAAGAATTTATATCTATCTCAGCTGATTATCTTGGATACACTGGAAAAATGTCTGGCAGGGGTGAGTAGGCTTGCATAAGCAGTTGCTAACTTGGAATCCAATGAGTTGGAGAACACAAGTCAAATGCTTGTGTATCTGTTGTTACTGGTACTAAACTTAAAACTCATCAGATTTAGAGCAAAGTAGGGTTAATGCCATTTAAAAAATGCGAAAACTTCCTATGAATGCAAGTAGTTGATGTAATTGACGCATTAACGATTTGGAGGGTACTTTTTATTGCCTAAAATTAGTGATCTTTTTTCATGTTAAAAGTTGCAGATAATTCAGTACAAATTTTTTATTTTGTGCTTAGTTCTCTGCATACAGTGCTGAGGTTTTTTTAAATGTCTTAAAACTTCCATTTGTTGAAGTAATTTTCCATGTGCTCTTATATACCACAGAAACTTTTCTGCGACTACTCTGGAGATGATTTCTGCAGGTGTTTCCTAGATTACATTAGTTAACCGTGTCCAATGTCCACTGGGAGTCCAGGCCTAAGGTTTCCAGTCAGAGCTGCTGCGAGGCAGTTTGCTGGTTCCTTTGGGAGGAGAGTGGTGCTGGTTGTACAACTTACTGTGCTGAGCTGGAATTGCAAAGCCAAACTTCACTGAGAGCGAGATGTGCAGTGGTTTATTCTTTTAACAAGAACAGGATTTTATTTTTGAGCTGTATTCAATTTCCAGCTTGTACAGCTGAGGAAAATACCTCTTTTTGGCACTTTTTGTCTTTGATGCATTGAGTAAAAAAACCCAGTTTTAACTTCAGAATTTAGTTATTTTTAAATACTTCTTCTATGTATATTGTTTGAAACAGTGGTTTTACCGATAGATCATGATATTTAAATAGCTGAAAATTGTGCTGAATGTTTCTTGCTCTGTCATTTCAAATGAGAGCAGTTTGAGGCAGAATATGTTAAGTCAGAGTGAGCCAAAGCCCTGTACAAAGCGTGTTGTGTTCTGTGGTATCTTCAGATGGATTTCTTGCTCAATGTTTCATCAAGTTCTCATGGCAACAGGACTCAGGTCAGCTAAGTGGGAGTCTCTGAAACTTCCCAATTCCCTATGGAAAATTCATTGCTAGAATTTTAGGAAGCTTTAGTGCTGACCCTTCTGTTAAAACTTGCTCTTAGTAGAGCAAAGTTTCACTTTGAATTCTTTTGTAAATAGTTTCCTTATGTCTCACACTGTGCAAACTGGCAAAAATTAGATTTTTCTTTTGCAGGGAACTTAAGCCATTTTTGACTCGTATAGAGCAATTCCCGGCAAGAGCAAGGGAGAAGCACCTTTATTTGGTTCATTTTTTAATATAAAATACTCGCTGTCAAAATACGGCCACCGAGCCCCTACCCAAAGAGAAGTGAGGGTGGGCTTTGCCCTTTAGCCCTCAGTGGAAGCCGAGGTAGTCAGTGCTGTCCTGATCCTCACCACAGAGCAGCAGGGTGCATTCGTCAGAGCAAAGTCCGTGCTGCTTCACGGTCTGGTTTGATGTTTTGCTTGATGCTCGATGAGATTGATCAGCCTCGTGTCCCGTGGGGTCCTTTGGTTGCAGTGGGGCACTGCTCAGAGGGGACGGAGCCTTTCTGTGCAGGCTCTGTGCAGGTTGGGAGGTTGGATCCTGAGCACGATTTAGGGGAACACCGTTTGTTTGTAGCAACCGAAGGACACCATGCGCCTGGACGAGACCATGCTGGTGAAGCAGCTGCTGCCCGAGATCTGCCACTTCATCCACACGTACCGCGAGGGGAACCAGCACGCGGCCGAGCTGCGCAGCTCCGCCTCGGGGGTGCTCTTCTCGCTCAGCTGCAACAACTTCAACGCCGTCTTCAGCCGCATCTCCACCAGGTACCGACTGCTGCAGCACCCCTGGGCAGGGACAGCATCTGCACTGCTGCAGCACCCCTGGGCAGGGACAGCATCTGCACTGCTGCCTGCAGCCTCTGTCTGCCACCAGCTGTGGGCTGTTCAGAGGAGCCAACGCTTTAAATGCTCTTTAGCAGAACAGTTCTCAAGAGGAATGCCCTCAACCTTTCACGGTTTTACTTGGGTTTCAGGTTATGAAATGGACCTGTTTCATCCCCATCCCGTGTTACTGCTGGCTGCATTTATTGCTTTTCTAATCTGCTTTCAAACGTACCAGTGAAAATAGTGAATGAAAATAATACAGCGGAAAAAGTTGAATAAGTTCTTGTGGGTGCAAGGTGTCTGGGAAAAAAAAAGGATGCTGAAGCTAATGATTGTATCCATTTACTTAAAATTTAGAATGAAAACTGGTGATTGTCCACAGTTCTGCTGGAGCCCCATGGTTGTTTTCCTGCTAGGAAGCTTTTATGTTAAATCTGTCTTATGCCTGAAGGGGACAAACAGCTGGGCTGTTTGATAGTTGTTGGAAAAGACCCGTTTGTCTTCTGACTGACTTGAGTTTCACAGCACATTTACTGTAAAAAATGACTGGATTTTCTGCTTTTCTAAGTAAGAAGAGAGACAGGCCCAAAATTTCCATCTATTCTTTGCTCTTTTTGCTCTGTTCCAGATCCTTCTGATGCTTCAGCATTTGTCAGTCCACTAGAGTGGTGTGCTAAGCTTTTTATTACTTTGATGTTTTTTGAAAGGTGCTTGAAGTAGCTTAGCTCTTGTCACACAGTGTTACAGTTGACATCATTCTTGATTTGTTAGAAGTGGAGCTTGGGCAGCCTTACATGGTCACATAGCAGTGAGTGAGCCAATTTAAGTGAAACAAAGATTTATATTTTCCGTGTATATTTATATATTTCTTTGGAAAATGTTTGTGTTTTAGAAATCAATCTAAAATGATTGAGTAATTTGAAATATAAAGTTTGTTCCCAAACTCCAGAGCCTCCCCCACCATCCCTTTGAGCTGGAGCAAAGTGCTTTTCCCCTAACCTGTTTTCCCTTGCAGATGGCTTGTACAGCAATAGTTAAATGTTTGACCAATTGTTGCTGGTCTCCACAGGGGTCAGCCTGCTGCCAGTCAGCACTGCTGATCCCTGACCTGAGTTTCCTGTTTAGGCATATTTCTGGGCCTTGCACAGCAGCTGGGGGATTTTTGGCATGAAAAGCACAGCAGTGGGGACCTTCCCATTCCCAGTGAGGGCTGTTAAGTTTCCCTGGCGCTGAAGACGTGAAGAACTGCTTTTGTGTCTAGTACTAGAAATCACATTCCATGTCTGAAACACATCTGTAGGCTTGGAAGGAGCTGTGGCAGTTCTGAGTTTGTGGGAACAGACGCTTTAGTGATCAGTGGTTTGGTGTCTGGGAGATGCTGAGTAAATTCTGTGAGACACGAGTGTGAAAAGATGCTGTTGTGTTTAAACTGGTGTGATTAAACTTCATGCTGTGCACTCAGGCCAGAGAAACGTGGACCAAGAATGGTTGTAGCTCACTCCAGTGATACCCAGTACCATCAGTCACTGCTGTACTCTGAGACCTTTCCTGGGGCAGGGCCGGCTGTGAAGGAGCAGTAGCCTAAAGATGTCACGAGTCCATGACTTTAATGCTTGGTTGAAAAGATGACAAGGTTACTGCCACAGGAGAGTGGATAATAGGAGGGTTTAGGCAAATCTTGGTCACAGTCAGTCTCCAGAAGGTACTGGCACCTTGTAATACTCATCACTGGTTTTCTAGCTCCATTTTCAGTATGAGGATGGCATAAGACTGTAATATTAACTCTTAATCATTCAAGATCTGTCTTTTATTTCTAAATCTGGAAAAGTTTATCTGAGATGGTGGCACATTCCCCTGCTACTGAAATGTATAGACTCATAGGTGTGTTCATACCTGTCTGACAGGATCTGATGGAGAAGTTTATTTACTTCGTGTATTTTTAGACTGCAGGAACTGACTGTTTGTTCAGAAGATAATGCTGATGTTCACGATATTGAACTTCTACAGTACATCAGCGTGGATTGTTCAAAACTCAAGCGACTCTTACAAGGTACGATCTGAGCCTGTGTTTTGAACTATTTCTATTTGAATCTGGTTAGTCAGAGATGACACAGTGCAATTGTATATCTGGGGTTTACTGCTCTGTTTTACTCCAAACAGTCATATATTTGCTGAAGTATTTAAAAATAGTTAAGTGGTGTAAAAACATTGGTTTGAAAATTGCTCTGCACTTCTAATGCCTTTTATAACCTGTGTTGCTCTTTAGAACAAATTTCTGTTCTAAATGCAGAAATGTTTTGTCTTTACAGAGACTGTATTCAAGTTTAAAGCCCTTAAGAAAGTAGCTCAGTTAGCTGTTATCAACAGTCTTGAGAAGGTAAGTGTTCAATACTTCTGTTTCACTGCTTATTTGCAGACTTTCTCCTAGTTTAGGAATAGCTGCAATTCAGTAATTTACTGTAAAATAAAAATTGCTGCCTCCCTTTGATGCAAATATGTTTTGCAAGAAATTTTGAGTGATTAGAATGAAGAGTAAAACCTCTCTTTGTTTAAATGTATAATTCAGTAAAACTATTGAAGCTCTGGAATGTAAAGGTGTTTCCCATTATCTGCAGGCATTTTGGAACTGGGTGGAAAACTATCCTGATGAATTCACAAAGCTGTACCAAACCCCCCAGACTGACATGGCTGGTAAGGCATAACACATGACGGTGTTCAAGGTTGGTTTCTCAGACATCCCCAAATGCATTCACTTGTATTTTATGCCCTCTTCGCTCCTCATGCAGCCTGCAAATAAACAAATTTTTGTCAGCCTTTGTCAGGGCAGGCAAGGGTATGTTCCTGTCTCTCTTCTTTCCTGACTCCCTTATTAAAGAGATTCATTTTGTGCTTCACAACACAAAGAAATAAACCCCAAAAGATGGAGACTCTTTAAATGTATATTTTTCATCTTGATACAGGGTAAAAACTTAGAGAACATCACCTTTACTTGTGTCTAGTGAAAAAGAGAGGAGAATTTATATTTTCAGGTAAACCATGTCTTTAACTGGGTTGAGACCATTTGATCCCCAGTAGCATGTCAGTAATGTGCAAACCAGAACTTTCCTTCTGTGTAGGTGGAACTATCCCTCTGCTCTTTTATACCTGTTCTTTACCTCTTCATAGTTAAAACTGGTATTGAACTTGGGCTTATGTTTTATGCAGATTGTGCCGAGAAGTTGTTTGATTTAGTGGATGGCTTTGCTGAAAGCACAAAACGTAAAGCAGCAGTGTGGCCACTGCAGATCATCCTCCTGGTCCTGTGTCCAGAGATAATCCAAGATATAGCAAAAGATGTGGTGGAGGAAACTAAAATGAACAAGGTAAGAAAAGTATCTGAATTCTGACTGGTTTCTAGAGGATGCTTGGTTTTGCTGATTCTGTATTTCGGGGATATTTAATTCTGTCTTTCCTCTTTAAAGAGCGCACTGCAATTCCATATGTAAATTTATGCACTCTCTTTAAGTTCTCACCTTACATGTGTTCTTTCACTGTCAGTAATTCATACAGATAGTTTGTCCCAAACAATGTTATTTCAGAACTTTTCCATCTCCTTGGAGATTTGAATCTCTGTGCTGTGATTTCCTCTGCCTCTACCTGCAGCAAACGGCTGTGCTGAGGTTCTGGGGTCTGCAGGGGGCTGTGGGCCCCACAGTTACAGCACCTGCAGCACCTGCTGGGTTTGGTGTGGCTGCAGCATCACGGCTGAGAGTGCATAACCCCCTCTTGTGCCATTGTGATTGCCCCGAGTCAGTCAAAGGGAATGTCCTTAATAATGGCAGGGTTTCTCCAGAGTGCTGCATCCAGTTGGTTTTTGCCATCACTGTGTCTGGTTATAACTATTCCTGGTTTGAATTCTGCAGAAGCTGTTCCTGGACAATCTCAGGAAGGCCCTGGCAGGACACAGTGGGAGCAGGCAGCTGACTGAAAGTGCTGCTATTGCTTGTGTTAAACTGTGCAAAGCATCTACCTACATCAACTGGGAAGATAACTCCGTCATTTTCCTGCTAGTGCAGTCCATGGTGGTAGATCTTAAGGTAAAAGTGTTTGTTTCCTAATTGCAGAGAAGAAAATTGAATTTCGAAATAATGAAGTGAACTTTGAATTTCTTCTTAATTGAATACCAGTGGTTTTCAGTGGAAAGCTTTGTATTGAAAGTAGCCAAGAATAATCATGGTATCTGATTTATACATTTGTATTTTTCTGAATTATATAGAACTTGCTGTTTAACCCAAGCAAACCTTTTTCAAGAGGCAATCAGAATGCAGATGTAGACCTGATGATTGACTGCTTGGTTTCCTGCTTCCGCATAAATCCTCACAATAACCAACACTTCAAGGTAAGAGCACTGCTTATGGTAAGTCATTCTCTACATGCTATTGACAACCTGCCAGTTATAAAAGCTGTGCTAACAGCAGCTTGAAGCTCATAAATGAGTTCAACTGTATAAATATCCCTTAGTAATAAATCCCTGCATGTTTTGATAAATCTTTTCACAGCTGATTAGGCTTCTCTTGTTCAGATTTGACAGCTTTGTCAATTTAATAAAAAGGCTTCGGAATGTTATTCAGGGTGATAAGAAAGATGGCAAAGACAAAGATGTTCCTAAGTGGCTTTTATGTATTTTTATTGTAGATCTGCTTGGCACAGAATTCCCCATCAACATTTCATTATGTGCTGGTAAATTCACTCCACCGAATCATCACAAACGTAAGTTCTGGCAGTATTTCATCAGCCCGGTGGTCTGGGGCTTCTATTCAGATCAATATCTGCTTAGTAAATACAATTTGGATAGCAGACCAAATCTTGTTGCTTGTATCCATGCAGCAAGAGTTGCTTGCTACTAAGGAGGAATGTGCAGATCTGTTCCTGCTGAACACCAGGGGATTCCCAGTGTGAGAGCTTGGGTTCCAGCATAACTCTCCTGTGTAGAATGGCAAATGGTCTGGTCTCTGGGGTTAGGATAAATACTGATACCTGAAACCACTCTCAGGGACATGCACCACCTTCTGCTACTTGCAGTCTATTACCTGGGGTAGAGCTGGCCCCGTGGTTTTCTTCAGGGATTTGGTGCAATGGGATTTAAGTAGTGTGAAATGGTAGTAAGTGCTGGGCGATGAAAATATTTTGAAAGTCTGTGCAGTGGCTCATCTTCAATTGTTATTGTACTTCATCAGTAAAATACCACTTTAATTTTGACACTGTTCAGAAATATTTTCCTGAGCAGTATGAAAATAGAAGCAGTGAGTGTTGAGCAACCAGCAATCACTTAATGTGTATAGCATTTCCTATTTATTTTATCCCAACATTGTAATGAAAACACTATATTTAAAAAAAAAAAAAAGCATTAGGGGAGAAAATGCTGCAATAGATGTGGTGGTATGTGTGGTGGGGTAATACAGCTTTTAAGATATTATCAAGTACTTAAAATACCAATTTCCCATTTTGTTTAGGGTATCACAGGGAGCTGAGTGCACACTGTTTTGAGCTATACCTCCTAGCGTCCAGCATCCTGAAATCCACCACTCCCTTCTGCACTTGTGAGTGCAGAGCATCTCGGGGTTGGTGCCTGTTCAGGAGGCAGAGCGATGTAGTGAGCAGCTGGGTCGGAATCGTTGCTTCAGTTGCAGCTCATTTTATGTTATGAGCTGGGTGGTGGGCGTGCAGAACGATGGTGGGCGTACCTGTGTCAGCTGCAGACACTCGGGGTGAGGGCCGGTCACGCTGCAGCCCCGGCGGCCGCAGGGCCGTGGCTCGCTGTCAGCGCTGCCCTTGCCTTGCAGTCGGCGCTGGACTGGTGGCCGCGGATCGACGCCGTGTACTGCCACGCCGTGGAGCTGCGCAGCATGTTCAGCGACACCCTGCACCGCGCCATGCAGGGCTGCGGGGCGCACCCCGCCATCCGCATGACCCCGGTAAGCCTGGGGGCACCTCCCGCCTTCCCCCGTGCCCAGCCCCGCCCTCCTCTTCGTCACCTTTGTGCTGGAAACCGGAGGGGGGCAGAACATGGTGATGCACAAGAGCAGCAGGGAGCCACATGTGCTCTGTAGCCCTGCGATGTTGGGGAATTGGCTGTTCGTAGTTCAATGTCTCTCAGTTTTCCTGCTGCTTTTAAACTGGCAACATACAAGTATTTCTCCTGTGACTGTCCTCTGTGGCTAACTGTCCATTTTAAGCTTTCTGGCTCTGTGAATAACCAGCTAACATGTCCATCCTTGCTTAATGTGAAAAACCAAAGCATTCTGTGTGAACATAATCACTGAAAACTGCGATACTTTTACCATGATTGGCATGTTCATTTGTCTTGCTTTATGTTGAGCAAGTTGACTGTTTGGTCTTGGTGACAGCAACGAAGCAAAAGATTTTTCAACCATTATGAAATAAAGTCAATATTCTTGGCTGTCTTGGAGAAAGTCTTGAGTAAATTCAGATTTGTAGTTCATCCAAATTCTTCCAGTAAGTCCACGCACAGCTGTGTTGCTGCACTCTCCTCTGAACGTTCCTTGAGGACTTCTGCTGTGGCAAGTGGTCTTGGTGGGTTGGTTTAGAAAGCCTAAAATGAGACACAAAAATACTCCTGTTGGGCTTCTCAAAGGAGAGTAAATGAGCACAATGCTTTTGGTTGAAAGCTACACCATGTTTAACTTGCTTTTCACCTCTGTGTATTCATCTGTTGGAGAATAGTTGCCCTGACAATACCCCTGCTCTGACTGGTGGTGCTTTGTCTTCTGCTTCTCACTTTCCCTCTGCCTGGCTGCTGTCGCCCACGTGGTCAGACGCCCGCCAGCCCCTGCTTTGCATGGCCCTGGGCCTCTGCTGCTGTAAGTATGACCCGTAACTACCGCAGAAAAGCCCTTCCTTGCGCTGACTTTTCTGTGCATAGTTACCCGCAGAGCCCGCCAGGCCCCCGCGCCGGGGGCTGCAGGGAGCCCTCGCAGCGCCAGTGGAGCTCCTTCCCCCAGGAAGGCACTGTCGGTTCTGTGCCCAGCACGATGCTCTTCTCCAGTCCCCCTGCTCTGGTTTAGAACTGGTTCCTAATTTCCAGCCTGAACTCACTGATGTTGATCCCCTCCACGTCTGTCCTTGTCCGGTGCTGTCTGTCAGCGTCCCGCCGCTGTTGGTCCCTCGGTGCATTGCGCAGAGCCTGGCCTGGCTCTGTTACTGACACTCTTTAGTTTGGATTGTGTGGAGGCAATGAGTGGCTTCACGGAAACACAGCGCCTTTCGCCACGAGCCTCTCCTAGAAATCCCTGAACTGTGGCAAACTAAGACTTAGCGCAGAGTGAGTTCCCTCTACCGCTGTGCTATCAATTTCTTGATCAGGTGCTTTATGTGGTAGGTTTTATTCCATATATTTGCACAATAACTAATTACTGAAATAACATGAGGTTCTAATTTCGTGTAGAGTTTAATTATACAGTGTCATACCTCATCATTTACCTTGAAGATTATTTCAACCTAGGCTTTCTCCTTTTGTTCAAAACTTACAAGTAGTTCACTAGTTTTTCACCTGGAGGCAGATTATTTTTGTATTTGAGTGATGCCCTGTGTGCCTTTTAGAACTGAAAGGTTCATTTTCCAGAGGTTGTTGAGGTGAACGTGCAAACATCTGGCCTGGGGCTGTAGCAGAAAATAAAGATAATATTTTGCCTTTGGAAAAAATTCCCTCTCATGTACTCAGAATGAGTTGGAAACATTTATTTTTATTTCTGTCTTAGACTAGAGAAATACCCAGCAATTCTTTTTGGTCTTTTTTCCACTTTTCTTTCACCACAGTTTGTCTCTTATGCAAAAAATTTTCTAATGTCCATGTGCAGCTCACTGAAATAATTGTTAAGGGAACTTTAAAGATATAATAAAGTGATTGCCTGTGAGAGAGGGGATTTCGAAGTAGAAGGCTATGCAACTATACTTGAGTCTTGTATACTTTTAAACTTTTTCTTGAGTTATGGATGATAAAATCAATACATTTCATAAGATGTTCAATTATAACTGTTATGTTTGACTACCTTCCTGACAAGGACTGTTATTTTTTTCCTTCCATCAGAGCCTTACATTTAAGGAGAAAATGACAAGCCTTAAATTTAAAGAAAAACCTACTGATTTGGAAACCAGAAGCTACAAGTTCTTGCTGTTGTCCTTGGTGAAACTGATCCATGCAGATCCAAAGCTTTTGCTGTGTGTAAGTAAATCCTGCTGTCACACTGTTCAGTCGTAGTGGAATTTACTTTTGAAGCTACTAAATGAATAAAAATTATTGGCCACCTAGCCATCTAGGACACTTCCTACTCATCTTTTTCTCTGGTTATGATGCTCCTGTGGTTTTAAAGGAAAAAGAATAAAAAGGAAACTGTAGGAGACTTTACAGAATCAGAGCAACGCAATGAGAGGGAGCATGAAGTTCTGTGACTCTGAAGGGGAAGGTGGGGGAAGGAGAGGGGAATGGAAGAAAATTAAAATAAGGGGGTTGGAAATTAGTCATCATTTCAATGAGTACTGTCTTAGATCTTCCATTTTCTCCGGCCTGTGATGGTTTAATATAAAAATATTCCAGTTCTGTCAGAGACATGATATGCAAGGCGTGTTATGGATTAAAAATAAAATGACAGATTCTGTGAAAGATCCCGAAATCCCCCTAGTTCAGCGCCAGGAGTGCTGCAGTAGCTGTCAGCAGTGTGGTCAAGCACGAGAAGGCTTTGCAGCTGACCCTGTGTTGGTGTGTTCCGTGCAGAACCCCAGGAAGCAGGGCCCCGACTCGCAGGGCAGCACGGCCGAGCTGATCACGGGGCTGGTGCAGCTGGTGCCGCAGTCCAGCATGCCCGACATTGCCCAGGAGGCCATGGAGGTGAGCGACACAGCCCTGGGCTCTGCAGCTGGGCACTGCCACAGCCTCTCCTTTAAACAGTGTCTCTGTGTGTGTGTGTGTGTGTGTGTGCGTGCAGCGTGGCTTTGTACAGAAATACCACAGAAAACCTCTGGGTCTGCAGTATGAGCATGGAATAAAGATTAAAATGAAATGCTACTGGCACAGACTAACAATGAACTCTTGCTCTTCTGTAGAAAATGCTTTTTATATCTTTTGCTGTTCTTAAAACAGTGTAATGAATATGTGACTGCACCTGTTTCTCTGCTTGTGCTCAGGTACTCTGTAAATTTCAGTCTTTAACACTCTCTTTGGCTTTAGGCCTTGCTGGTTCTGCACCAGTTGGACAGCATTGACTTGTGGAATCCTGATGCTCCTATAGAAACATTCTGGGAGATCAGGTATGTAAATTAACCTCTATAAATGAAAGAAATAGCTGTTTTGATTTGTCTTCTCTTTTGAAATAGCTGTGAGTATTTTGGGAAAGCTTTGCAGCAACAGCAGGAATCTGCAGTCAGAATTGTTATGTGTATTCATGGAAAAGCTGTATCTTCTTGCACTATACGAATTTAACAAAAATGTAACAAACATTTTGCCGCTCCCTTAAATGGCTCTCTTCAGCGGATGTTAAGGTGTAGAAATGATTATTAGTTTGAAAAATTAGAGATTCTTACCCGCATTCAAATGTTTGCTACTTTTTAAATTCTCTTTCATCCTTTTGGTACTGAGGGGGAGTAATGCCGAGCAATTCCAGAAAGTGTGGATTTGCTAACCTTGACTCTGAAGCTCTCACCTGGGGAGGGTGATAGCTTGCCCTGACCTGTGATCTCCATTGGTCTTTCCTGTATATTTATAAAGAAATCTAATTCATTAAAGTTGTCTTGCCTTCTATAACTTCACAGCAGCTGTTGCGGTTGATTTCTTGGAGAATATGAAGGAAAATAAAGTTCCAGAAAAGTCAAAATTACCTAAAATAGGAATCTGTAAACTCAGAATTCTAAGAATTACATAAGCTAAATTATTAGAATTTAAAGAAAATAATATTTGGTGATCTGATGTGAATTGGTGGTGATGTTTGATTGGAAGGAGGGAGCAGCAGTGTAGGAGGAGTTTGGTTACCAGTACCAGCAGGTTGGGCTTGCGACTTCTGAGTGCGGCTTGGGCTCCTGTGGGTCAGTCTGGGCTGAGCCCCTCCTTGCCGGGCCAGAACTGACACTCAGGGCTGTCATTTCAGGGAGTTCATGGTCTCTTCGGGCTGGGGGAAAATCCCATCACACTTGACACTAATTTGGACCCTTTGGCAGTTTTAACAGAGAGTGTGAGGCCTGACTGGATATGAAGAAGGAACATCCCTAGATGTGTTCCTTCCAGAGCAGAGTTGACACGTTGTCAGAGCAGTGTAGGTAACTCGTGCTGCCCTGTCTGTGCTGTCTCTGTCCTGGGCAGAGCTGGAGCTCCGGGCCGCGCTGCCCGCGGGGCTTCCGCTCCTGCGGGCGCTGGGAAGGGTCCCAGGGGAGCTTGGCCTGTCCATGCACACTCTCACATCTCTGTTGTACTGCTGAAAGCCCAGGGTAGTGTTTGCACAGGGTGTTCATGCTAAGTGCCTATTTCTATGTAAAACGTAGTGTAATACCTTCAGAAGTGTTGGTGCTCCGTCAGAAGGCTGATGCTGAATTTCATTTTGCTGCAGTTCACAAATGCTTTTTTATATCTGCAAGAAGCTCACAAGTCATCAGATACTCAGCAGCACAGAAATCCTCAAGTGGCTGCGAGAGATCCTCATCTGTAGGAATAAATTTCTGCTAAAAAACAAAGTAAGTGAACATTACCATCTCCCTGTTAGGATCATTAACATGAATTGTTCTCTGTTTTGTCACTTCCTTTATTTACCAGGTTATTTTTGATTGGAAGAGATTTAATAGCTACTCCTACACGTTCTGTTCTCTGATTTCCTCTCTGCTTTGTGAGGCACCTTGGTTAGAATTGGTAACCAAAGTTAGGTTTGGGATTTTTATTTTTTTTTTCCTTTAGCTGCACAGGTTGCTGTACTTGCCTGGAAAATGAATGTTTCACAGAAACCTGTGCCTTGTGCCTCTTTGCCTAAGACAGGGAAATAGTCCCCAAGGTGAGAAAAAGGGAGGATAGTTATGGTAAAATACACATGTTCATGGATGAAATAAAAGTTTCCTTTTGGATCTCATGTTCTTCTGAGTCCCAGAATTCTGACTTGCTTCTTCTTTCTGATATTCTTAAAGTATCAAATAATGTATTTCTTAAGGGGGAGTATCAGTCTAAGACACCATTAACATGAGCTTGATAAAGCCCTGACAGCAGCAGTGGAGAAAGTACTGTGTAAATGTCCAAGAGCTTTTTACCTTCCTCAAATCTATGCCTTTTACTCTTTTAAAATATCAATTGATATATTCTTTTCCTCCCCTCTCTTTATAGCAATCAGATAGGAGTTCCTGCCACTTCCTCTTCCTTTATGATGTCTCTGGAAGCGGAACTAGTCAAATTTCTCTTGACCATGATGAAATGATACGCTGTGCACCAGGAGCTACCCTCAGGAAAGGGAAGGGGAATTCTTCCATGGTAAGTACTACATGTTGATAATTAATTTTAACACTTGTGGAAAAAAAACCTGTGGGCAAGGAGGAATTAAATTACTTTTAGAGTAATTTTTGAAAATGAAATTAGTAATTTCTGAGGATGAAAAGACATATGTATCCTAAGTAATATATGTATTTAATATGCTGGTTAACGATGTTTCAGACCTACAAAGTCACATTTTTTCGGTTAAAATGTTGGTGAATATTTTTTAATTAGAATTGCAAACTGCATCCCTTGTGACAGCATGTAAGAGCTCTGATCCTGTTTAGGATGGCTTATTCCTACTAGAACAAAAGCAGTTTCAAACACAGTTTGGCCAGGGCTGAATTTTAGTAAAATTCCCATCTTTATAAGCAATGTTCCCCACCTGGGAATTCTGTGTTTCCCAGGAAAGCACAGCGGGCTGCAGTGGAACACCGATCTGTCGCCAAGCCCAGACCAAGTTGGAAGTGGCCTTATACATGTTCCTGTGGAGCCCAGATATCGAGGCAGTCCTGGTGGCCATGTCCTGCTTCCGTCACCTCTGCGAGGAGGCTGACATCAGATGTGGAGTGGATGAAGTCTCAGTGCATAATTTTTTGCCAAACTACAACACTTTCATGGAGTTTGCATCTGTGAGCAACATGATGTCAACAGGTAAGAGTCATGAGCCAGTTAAAGTCACTTTGTACCTGGACAGGAGACTTGTGTTTGAGTTCTTTAAACAGGTTGAGGTTTTTGATTTGATGCTGCTCTGGCTTTTCCTGGAATGTCTTAATGATTAGAATTACTAGAAAGTGTAAGGAATTTGGGTGACTGAGCTCAGGAGGATTTTACAGTTGTGTAACAAGAAGCTACCATTCTAAAGACTTTAGGGGGGATATGTTCCTCTTAATTCAGCATTTACTTTCAAAGATCACAAATTTGATGTAGGTGGGTTTTCAAAAAACCTGCTTCGGTGTTCTGTGCCCTTTGCAGGGAGAGCAGCTCTTCAGAAGAGAGTGATGGCGTTATTGAGGCGCATTGAACACCCCACTGCAGGCAATACAGAGGTGAACTAACTTCTCCCTTTGTGCTCTGCATGCATGTTAAAAAAACAAACACGGAAATATTGTTGCTACAAGTAGTTTTGAAGTTAAATCTTGGCATATCTTCTTTCAGGCCTGGGAGGACACACATGCAAAATGGGAACAAGCTACAAAACTAATCCTTAACTATCCAAAGACCAAAATGGAAGATGGGCAGGTGACTATGAATTTTTTCCGTTGGTTCGACCTTTAGAAATCCAAAATAAGTCTTTAAGATTATTTGTTGTAAGGAATTTGAGTTTTAATGTAGCAAACGACCGTTGTCTCCCAGGTGACCGAGAGCTTGCACAAGACGATCGTGAAGCGGCGGATGTCGCACGTCAGCGGCGGCGGCTCCATCGACCTGTCGGACACAGAGTCCCTGCAGGAGTGGATCAACATGACCGGGTTCCTGTGTGCCCTGGGCGGGGTGTGCCTGCAGCACCGCAGCAGCGCGGGGCTGGCCACCTACAGCCCCCCCATGGGCCCCCTCAACGAGCGCAAGGGCTCCATGATCTCCATGGTCTCCACCGAGGGCAGCGTGGAGACCCCGGTCAGCAAATTCATCGACCGCCTGCTCACCCTGATGGTCTGCAACCACGAGAAGGTGGGGCTGCAGATACGGACCAACATCAAAGACCTGGTGGGGCTGGAGCTCAGTCCAGCACTTTATCCAATGCTCTTCAACAAACTGAAGAATACCATCAGCAAGTTCTTTGATTCTCAAGGACAGGTAAAGCAGTGATACATTATTCACATTTGTGTCAGTCCTATCTTTCCCCCGGCTGACTGAAATGGGTCCCTGTTTGTGTTTGTGCACACCCCCTGTGAGCAGAGTGATCATCACAGCACGTGTTAATGATTATTGTGGTTGTGATTCCAGGCTGTACTTAATAATCTTGAATTAGTGAACTCTTGAGTGCAGAATCTGTGGGATTGTTTGTGGAATCCTTATAGCTGGCAGTGTTCACATATTGAATCTTGACATGTATTGGAATTCTGTTGGCTTGGTGGTAGAAAAATGCCTGTCCATGAGATTTTTGAAATGCTGCAGTCTGTTTGGCAAATAAACATTTCTTGGTTTTATGTGTAAAAATTAAGACCAGAAATTCTCTTCCTGTAGGTCTTGTTAACTGACACCAACACGCAATTTGTAGAGCAAACCATTGCTATAATGAAGAATTTGCTTGACAATCACACAGAAGGGAGCTCAGAACACCTTGGACAGGCGAGCATTGAGACAATGATGCTGAATCTGGTTAGGTAAGGAGCCCTCTTGACCTTCCTATACACAGGCATTGTTTAAGAAGTGAGTTAGAGCCTTCTGGTTTATATCTTTTCTGCTTGTGTACATGGAGAAGCAGCAGCTGATTTTCTGGTCCTCCTTATGGTTCTGACAACTTCAGTAATCACAGAGATTGGTTTTGTAGCATAAACTGCATTGCTGGAGAGTGACTTTTGTCTTTTAAAGAACTGACCATTCCGTAGCTTGGCCCTGTTCCCATAGGCATTCCTGGTTACTTTTCTGTACATTGGTGTCAGTGGTTAAAAACCAGCTGAAGGGCAGCTTTCTGTTCAGTTTTACACTGACAGAAAACTTCTTTGGCCAGAAGAAATTTGCTAGTGATGCAAGGGCTTTCTGGGGGGGAAGAAGGGAAGTAGCATGAAGTATTTAATTAATCTTTTTGCTTTTTCCTTCAGGTATGTGCGTGTGCTTGGAAATCTGGTACATGCTATTCAAATCAAAACAAAGCTCTGTCAGTTAGTAGAAGTAATGATGGAAAGGAGAGATGACCTTTCATTTTGTCAAGAAATGAAATTTAGGTAAGGATGGCCTTACATAACTTACAGGGTAGAGTACTGTGGGCAAGTGTAGTTTTCTTTGGTTATATGGTTAAAAAAAGAAACAAAAACCTTGTCACACCATTCCTGGTACAGGGATAGTTCCCTTGTCTTCGTCTTCATAATGATTCTGAGCCTGGTGCTGCATCAAAATATTATTTAGTTTGTGGTGATACTAAACACAAGTAACAATTTAATGTGTGATACAGACTGGTAAAAAACCCCAACAAAGCTAAAGCAATCTGTTTATATGTAACAGGAACAAAATGGTGGAATATTTGACAGACTGGGTAATGGGAACATCTAATCAAGCAACAGACGAGGATGTGAAATGCTTGACAAGGTAAGAAGGGACACTGTTCACCTGTAACGGTATTCCAGGTGGCATTTGATGTCCATGGATTGGCTGGCATGTTGGGCTTCCTATAACAATAATGAGGAAGAGACAAAAATTGAAACTGAAGCTTTGGTGAGCAACAGCAGAATTATATTTAATGCTTAGCCTTAAATGACTTGGCTCCTTTTAATATTAATATATTTTCTAATTTAGAACCCGTACCACAAAATATAAGAGCTGTTTTCATGATGGACCGAACTGTAGTATAATACCTTTTTGTTATTAAAAGTGTTATTTTTCATCTGCAGTTAGAGCTATAGGAAAAAGTGACTTATATTTTATTTGTTAAATTTTATTTTTCAGAGATTTGGACCAGGCGAGTATGGAAGCAGTGGTCTCTCTTCTTGCTGGACTTCCACTCCAGCCTGAAGAAGGAGATGGTGTTGAGTTGATGGAAGCAAAATCTCAATTATTCCTCAAGTAAGTAGTGACTTTTAACTGTTTCTCTATACAATCACTCTAAAGAGAAGCACTATATGACCTTTAATACAAACTGTGTTTTCCTTCCCGCAGAAATAATTTTATTATCCCCGCAGGAATTACCTCTTCTGTGTCCCATTTCAAAATCTCTGCCTTGCAGGTTTATGGAAACATTTTCATTTAGAAAATAATAAGAAAGTTTGGCTTTGTTTCTGCTTAATGCAGATGTGTGTTTTAGTCATGGCAGGGATTAGCTCGATTTGATATTGTATTTTTATTTATTTTTATCCACAAAACTTAAACTCTCTTTGAAGACATCTGTTGGTAGAGGCACACCAGTGTTGGGGAGAATGTGCACAAAATTTTGGGGCACAGTGAGGTTGTTGGAGCACAGTTAAGGTTTGGGCTGTGCTGCGAGGAGACTCCTCAGGGCGGGGTGAGGTTTTGGGGGGATTTGTTGGGTGTTGGCTGCCGTGGGTGAGGTTTCGGGGGGATTTGTTGGGTGTTGGCTGCCGTGGGCGAGGTTTTGGGGGGATTTGTTGCCTGCTGGCTGCCGTGCAGGGCGCGTGTGACCGTCAGGGCCTGTCCCCAGGTACTTCACGCTGTTCATGAACCTGCTGAACGACTGCAGCGAGGCGGAGGAGGACGGGGCGGCAGCGGGCGGGCGCAAGCGCGGGATGTCGCGCAGGCTGGCGTCGCTGCGCCACTGCACCGTGCTGGCCATGTCCAACCTGCTCAACGCCAACGTGGACAGCGGCCTCATGCACTCCATAGGTAACGCCCCGCGGGCGGCGGGCGCGTGGCTCCGCCTGCCGGGCACCTCGCTGTGCCCCGTGCTTTTACATCCTCCTTAGTACTTCTGGCTTCTCTTCATCAGGCTTGGGCTATCATAAAGACCTCCAGACGAGAGCCACGTTCATGGAAGTCCTCACCAAAATTCTGCAGCAGGGGACAGAGTTTGATACCTTAGCAGAAACAGTGCTGGCAGATCGCTTTGAGAGATTGGTGGAGTTGGTTACAATGATGGGTGATCAGGGGGAGCTTCCTATTGCTATGGCTTTAGCCAATGTGGTGCCTTGTTCTCAGTGGGTAAGTTGATTCATGTATTTGATTTCCGACATTTTTTATAAATAGTAAGACTTGAAATAAAAAATGCAACAACAGTCTGGTACAGAGAGAATAGAGCTACCACTGACAATAGCTAGCCCTTCTTACTGTGTTCTTAAAAAATTTACTGCATCTAAGTTCAGTTCTTGATGATAAACTGCATTTTAATAGTAGATTTTCAGTTAATGTCTAGGAATGATTTTATATACAGTTGTAATAAATGCATCTGGGCTGGTTATTTATTATAGGTGATGTGTGCTGTAATGCAGACACACAGTTGTATTTGCTCTTCTGGATTTTAGCAGGATGAGTTGGGCTTTGTTCTACAGCAGAGTAACTGCTTGTCTGTCTGGATAACCATTATGAATTTGTATGGCTGGGTGTCCTGAGGCAGACTTTTAGACAAGCAGTAGCACAGGAAATGTTTGCAGAGAGATTGTATTTGTGTAATTTGATATTTACCTCCCAGAGCCCATAGCAGACGTAAAGCTCTCTTGCGAACTTCTTGGTGGTTTTGTCATAATACTGGGTTTTATACTTGCCTTGGCTCCCTGCAAGTCAAATTAACACTTCCTCCTCCCTTTAAGGATGAGCTGGCTCGTGTCCTGGTCACACTCTTTGATTCCCGGCACCTGCTCTACCAGCTCCTCTGGAATATGTTCTCAAAGGAGGTCGAGCTGGCAGACTCCATGCAGACACTCTTCCGAGGAAACAGCTTAGCCAGTAAAATAATGACTTTCTGTTTTAAGGTACATCATCTCATTTTTTTTCTCTGCTACAGATCTCTTCAATAGCAGGAAAAGTTTAGTAATAGGAAAATACAAAGCTACCAGTCTGTGAGGTTAAGCACTTGAGTAATGGGATTAGATGAAAACCATACAGAGTTGCCTTTGGGTCTCAGTTTTACTTAGTCTCAGCTCTCACATTTGTTAAGTTTAGGGAGTTTTCTTTTTCTGTTTTAGCATTTCATGAACTGAATCTTGTAGATAACTTATGCTCAGGCCCTTTAAAAGTAGGTATCCCTGGCACTAACCCTTTTCCTTTCTGACTAATTCAATTATATGAGTGATTCTGGACCAGTGCCAGCTGGAAGACTGCTCCTGGTAAAGTCTGAGGTCTTGTTTGTGCTCCCATTTCAGTTTAAAAAGTTGTGTACAAACAGAAGTGAAGTGTGGAGTCAGTGCTCTACGAAAGAATCCCTGCTTGTTAGTATGGTTGTTAGTTTTCTCTAAATTGGAAATTAATTAAAATACCTGTAGAAATTGATCTCAGTTGTGTTCCAGAGGTGAGACTGTAATGCAAACCCAAGTTTTACAAAATTTGGCTTGTGCAAAAACAGATGAAATGTTTTCAGGCTCTTGGAAGCTTCCAGAACTTTGCAACATTCCTGTGAATTGCTGTGTCAATCTGGCCTCTGTTCTTGTTTCCCCTGCACACAGGTCTATGGTGCTACATATCTGCAGAAGCTGTTGGAACCTTTGCTGCGGACTGTGATCACATCCCCTGAATGGCAGCACGTCAGCTTTGAGGTGGATCCAACAAGGTTTGAGATTCAGGGCGAGCAGCAAATGTATTTATCTGTAAACATGATTCCCACTCATTGTATGGAATAGGATTCCTTTTTCCTCGTTGCAGATATTTTTCTCATGCTTTCATACTGTTGTACCTCTCACTTTTCTAGACGTATTAATTGTCTCTGCTGCCCTCTTGCTCTATTGCTTTAAATTATCTCTAACTCTTAGAAAAATTATAAGTATTCATCTTTTAAGTAGCTTACCCAAAGATAGACCTTCTAACTTACACTTTAACCATCAAGTATTTGTGTCTACCTCAAAAATTCCTTTCAGATAAACCATCATGAAACTGATAATGCAATTATCAGTTGGAATTGTGTATGCATGTTGTATGAAATGGTCTGAGAGCATCCCACCTACAGCTGTCTGTTCCTTACCGAGTTTTACATGACCTTTTATTTGTACCTTACGTGGTTTAAAATAGTGATGGAAACTTTTGTGTAAAAGATCACAAGTATTTCTATAAGAAAGAGAGGAAATGAGGTTCTTACCAAGGATGTAAGTGCAGCTTGTGTCGTGTTTGATTGCTGGTCATACATGTGTGGGTCTGTTTCAGGCTGGAGCCCACAGAGAGCCTTGAAGAGAACCAGCGGAGTCTCTTGCAAATGACAGACAAGTTTTTTCAGGCAATCATTAATTCCTCCTCGGAGTTCCCACCCCAGCTGCGCAGTGTGTGCCATTGTTTATACCAGGTATGCCTGCAGTGGTTGCCTGCCCCTAAGCTTTGGGGTTGGTTTCTGAAATGCCAGCGGTTTGGAGCTTGGTGCTGTACACAGGGGGCATCTCTGAAGACTCCTCTCTGACGTTTGTTAAATAACACGAGTCTGAACATAGGGGCTAAGTGGTGTTTTGAGGCTTGGGTTGGCAATCAGGAGGTGACTGAAAGTACCCAGGTTCCCTGACCTCCACCCCCAGCTCCTCTGCTCTGTCCCATGGCTGCTGAGCCCAGTGTCCTGCTGGGCCTCCTTGTGTGTTTCTGATGGATTCAGCTGCTGCTAAAAATCCAAGTAGGAGTTCCCTCAGGAGGGCTCACTGGGAATACAGTTTCCAGTCCAGGTGGAGGACTGTCGCAGAAATGTCACTGTCACTGTGCCTGGTGGAATATTGGAGCTGTGGTCTCACTGAAGTGCTCTGGAAGAGCTACTTCTGGCCTTTCAGCCGTAGTCTGTGTTCAGGGCTAAAGTAAAGCCAAGAAAATGGATTTTCTGACCTGTGTGGACTAATGATGAGTAACAAAAATCCTCTCCAGTCACATTTGCACAGGGAGTGCTGGGGTGATTAGGGCAGCTTCTGCAATCCCCAGAGCTTGGGAGTGAGAACAGGGAGTGTGTGTTGGGACTGTTGTGGTCTGGGGTTGTTCCTGTGAGCCCATGCATTGAACCAGGTGTGCAGATGCTGAGCCTTGTCCCTGCTCTGACAGCTCTGTAAAAAGCCTCTGAAGCCATCGGTTTCTGTTCCTGACAGTGGCTGTGTTTGGGTTGGTGGCAGAGTGACTTTGGGGTTTTCTGATATGTTTGGGTTTTGTACTCAGGAAATGAGGTGGGCAGATTGGTCTCCTTCATGGCCACAACTAGAGAATATTTGAGTGTTACTGAAAATATCACACACAGCCTTGGCTGTTCCTTCTGTTACTGGATGTTACATTCTCCCACACCTCATCCCAGAATTAGGTTTATGTGCTGTTACCAGGATCTATCAGCTTACTGTCATTTCTATGGTACATTGGTAGCAATAATTTCTAATCAAACCATTGGTAATTCCTACATGAAATGGAATTTCTAAAACGTGCTCACCAGCAGGCATTCCCAGAGATTCTTCTATGGAAGACTTTCCAAGTCTGTTGGCTCTATTCTTGCCTTTACTGTGTGTGGTAATAAGGGTAATTTGTTCCCAAAAGAGATGATTTACTGGCAGGTATACAAGTGGTATTAACTGATATTTAGCTTCAATATTTACTACTTTAACTGTTTTGAGTAACAACGAGATTTCTGTACAAGTGTTTGTTCGTCACAAATAGTGTTAGTCATTCTGTACTTCAAATTCCAGAGAGTTTTGAGGAGTCTAGCCTTTATCTGAAAGAAAATACAAACAAGATCTGATTTGGGGGCATTAATCCATTTTTATCATAAGAACCGAATAGGTGATTTTTATAAGATAACTTCCCTTTTAAAAAGATGAATGTGTTCCATCCCAAGCACTAGTGTGAGAGTAAATGAGACTGAATTTTGTGGCAGTTTTATATGCTTAGAGTTTTAAAGTAACTGTGTGCGAAGAATGCTCACCAGATGTGTTCTGTAAATGATCAGTAGCTGATTTTAATCACTGTAGCACCTCACAGAAACGGTGTCTTTAGCTGGATGTTGGCGTCTTTGCTGGCTGGTGTTTCTGTTTTGAGAACAGAGCCCAGTGAGTGTTTTCCTTTGGCAACATCAGTAACTGGCTACTGGGACAGATTCACCTGGCTCCTTACAGGTAATGTATGTTCAGGAGTGTGATGTGAGAACAAGCATGCTCACAGTAACTCCTACAGAGAATCTGTGCTGGCTCTTTCGTCCCCACAAACATACATGGTTTTTCTTATGAAAGCAAGGTGGAAATTCTTCTTTAGCTGCAGGATCCCAGTGAGTAGAGTGTGTGTACAACTGCTCCAGAAGCCACTCGTGGAAATTACACAGGGAAAGTTGGCAGAGGTGCCACTGGTTCAATATTAAGAATTCCTGCACAAGTTTCAGTTCAGCTTGCTTAGCAGAGAGTTTTACTGGCTGGTTTGGGTTGGGGTGTTTCCTTCTCATTCTGTTCCATCCTTAACTTGTGGAAGCTCTCTGCCAGTGCCAGTGTGACACTCTGGAGGTGGCTGAGTGCTGCAGGCTGGCTGGGACCCAGCTCTGGGTGCTGCTGGAGGCTTCCCAGGGATGCCCAGCCCCGTCCCAGCTCGCGGGAGCTTGATGCACCTCTGGCTGGGGAGCAGGGCACGAGGGGCTGGGGCTTTGCTCAGATCCTGCTGGAAATAGGACGGAATTGGAGCCTTCTTGGTGGGTCCCTTTGCATCTCAGTGAAATGCAGAAATAAGCACAATCAAGTCGGATATCTTGATTTGGAAATCTCTAATAAATTAACGTAGACTGTAGATTTTTCTTCCTTTGTCCAGAGAGTGTTTAATGGCTGAGTTACCTCTCACAGTGGTAATAACCCTGATGGTTCACAGGTCTAACCAAATTGAAGGACACACAGAGAAACATTGGGAAGATTTAAAACTCTAAATTTAATTTTAAAAGTAATACGTATTTCAAAGGTATAACACTACTATTTGTACTGTTAAAATTATTTGGGGATGGTAAAATACATTTGAAAGCTGAATACACCATTTAAGGCCCAAGATTGTGTATCATGAGCACATTGATGTGGTTTGACTTTTAATCTAGCCAGAAATAGTAGAAATGATTGAAATTCAACATTTGCTTGTTTTGTATTTAGTGCTTTGTAAATAAGATGTAATAAAACTGTGGAATAAAAACTCCATCATCAGTCTTTAGTTTATATATTTCATTTTCTGTTGGTTATGTTTGTTACATTTTACTGTGTAATTTATGTACAAGTCAACATTGGTTTTTTGTTGCTGTATGTAGTTGGTGCTGTGACTTGTTTGTGCTCATCTCTGTTCTGTAGGCAACTTGCCACTCTCTACTGAATAAAGCTACCGTAAAAGAAAAAAAGGAAAACAAAAAATCAGTAAGTTTGGAGACCTTTTTATTAGCCATTTCTTTCAAAGCACAACAGAAATCTTTTGCTGTTTGTTCAAAATATCTTCACTTCAGTCTATTTGACCTCACTGTAAAATCATTCTACTAATTCTGGCACAAAATAGCTTTCATTTCAATTAACACTGGAATTAAGTTAGATTTAAAATATTCTCTGTGTGCCTATTTGAGTAAATGAGACATTTTTAACATTACTGCTTAGTATTTAATATTCTGACTCTTCTAGCCTTGCCACCATCTTCAAATTTAAAAATTGTGGAAGAAAAATGTTTTCTTTGGTTTTGAAAAAAAATCTGGGTTTGTTGAGCTGCTTTAACACTCTGGCAGATAACCTGAGCTTGCATCCTGGGCAAAGAACAATTAATATTTGTGGGGTACTGGAAAGAGACTCATGAGACTTTTCTGACACATTCTCTTTTGTTTGCTTTGTGATTAAGCAAGAAAACCCCAACTTTAGCACTTGTATTATTTCCTGAGGAAAACAGATTTCCCATTTTAAGTAACTTGCTGTGTTAGAGTTTAGATCTGTGGGTTGCTTTAGAGCGTTGTCTTTAAAAGGTCAAACTTACTCTTTTCTTTGGCAGTGACCTGAAAATATAAAGTATGAATCAACCAGAATGGAAATTTAGATTTTTATTAAATACTCTCTTATTTTTGCTGTAACTGAGCAGAACAGTAATCATGTTTAAAATGCAAAAGCTGTGGGCAAACCAGTATTTTACAGGAAAATATCAGTAATTGCATCACACGGTAACTGACTGGAATTGCTACTGAACCAAAGTGATTCTTGGTGTATTTTGTACTAATGGCTTTGTCTGGTTTAAGCAGCATGATTTGAGATTGCATTAGTTATGTTTTGAAGTATTTTACTAAACTGGGATTTGTTTGTACTTATTTTTTATTTTAAACTATACATGATAATACCAAGTTTGCTAATTTTATTCTGTGGAGAGGAAGAACCTGACTCATTTTGATTAACCATTGTTACTCATTACAAAATACACATACAGATACTGAAGTTTTATAGAACCACATGTTGGATATCTAAGAACTTCATTTTTGTCAGGAAGCTTTGTCTTTAACTTTTCAAAGTTAAATGAAAGATATCCAAAGAACAACTCTCCTCTTAGTAATGCATAATTGATTTCCTGAAAGAAAAGAGATTTCTTTTTTCTTACAACATCATCAGAATTATTTTTTTTCCTGGATGGCAAAGGACAGTATTTTAAATCTGCTCAGTGGTTTTACAGTGTATGTGTACGCAGAGGAGTGCACTGGCCACTCGGCTCTGGCTCCTGTGCTGCTGTGGACAGATGATGGTTCTGAAGGGTATTTCTGCAAATAGCTCCTCCTCACAAGTTGAAAATTGCTCCTGAAGCTGTACAGCACCAGTGTTATTGCTGGAGAGGCTCCTGGCTCAGTTGTGCAGTTACAAACACACAGATAAAGGACCCAGTAGTTGGAAGGCGTTCCCTGTGCCGGGGGAGGGCAGTGCACACCTGAGGCTGGGCTGCAGCACTCCAGGGCCAGGACCCTGCGTGGGGTCTGCTCTGAGACATGGCCAGGAGCTCTGGGAGCCATGTCCCTGCCAAAGGAGCTGAGCAGCAGCTGAGGGAGAGCCAGCTGCTGTCGGAGAGCCCCACTCCTTTCCCTCTTGTTCTGGGTCTCTGGGATGCAAGAGAGTCCCGCTCCAATGCACTGAGCATGATCGGTGTGGAAAGAATGCTTAGGCTTGGCTTGCCATGCGAGGCTTTTCTGAGCCCTTGCCCTTTACTTAATGCAGGACTGTTGTGTGTAATTGTCCATGCACAGGTGGTGAGCCAGCGCTTTCCTCAGAACAGCATCGGGGCCGTGGGCAGCGCCATGTTCCTGCGCTTCATCAACCCCGCCATCGTGTCCCCGTACGAGGCGGGCATCCTGGACAAGAAACCCCCGCCCAGGATCGAGCGGGGGCTGAAGCTCATGTCAAAGGTGAATCCAGAAAGATTTTTACATGCCCATATTTTATGTTCTACCTGCTTCAGTACTGCTCTTTGACCAGTATGAGAAAATGTAGGGAAACTTGGGAGTTTTTTGTACAACCATCACGTTTATTGAAAGTGCGGTGTCTGTACTGTGTTTATGCATCGTGGCATTGTTCGAGCTCTCAGCAACGTAAGGATGGGGACAAGCGCTTTGCCAAAATGATGGATAAGACAGCAGAATTCCAGCCCTTCCCTTGAACTTCTCATTTGGAAACAAACAAAGAGACCAATGTTCCTGTGAGCACAGTGGGAGTAACAGCAGCCAGCATTGATCGAGTTCATCCTACTACTAAAGAAGGAATTTTTGCTGTCTTTAGTCTCATTTGGTCATATTTCTTGTAAAAATTTTTTTAAAAGGTTTAATGATGGCATACAAATTCTGTGGCCTGTGCATATTATACATTGTAAATGTTGAGAAATTATATTTTTCTTTAAATAGGGGTGCGCTACTGCTTTTACTTACCTGTCTTAAGGTCCAGGAGAAATAATTAATAACTTACTGGTGGTTTGAAAGATGATTTATTTTCCTAGTTTAAAGTTCATAAACAAGTGAACTGGTTTGCTAGTATTCAAAAGTATGTGAAAGAAAAGACTTTGAAAGTGAATGTATTTAAATTAGTTGGCTTACTGGCCTTTTGTTGTGAAACCTCAAGAAAACAAGTGAAAATAAACTGTTTCTGCCAGTTTAACTTCACTGGCAGAAATATTTGTGTTAATTACCGTAACAGTTAATACATTATACCTTTGTGTGTGTTTGCCATCTTTTTTTTCCCTTCAGATCCTTCAGAGTATTGCCAATCACGTGCTGTTTACGAAAGAGGAGCACATGCGGCCTTTTAATGACTTTGTGAAGAGCAATTTTGACGCAGCACGAAGGTACGGCCTGGGGACGGCACGCAGGCTGTGGTGTGTGGAGAGAGAGCTCCCAGCGCCCTCACAGCCCTTTGCTCTCCATCCCACACCAATGGCTATTCCTGGTTTGAACTGCAGGTTTTTCCTTGACATCGCATCCGACTGCCCGGCCAGCGACACCGTCAACCACAGCCTGTCCTTCATCAGCGACGGCAACGTGCTGGCGCTGCACCGCCTGCTCTGGAACAACCAGGAGAAAATCGGCCAGTACCTGTCCAGCAACAGGTGAGGCTGCAGGCCTGGGAGGAGGGGTGTGCTGAGGGGAAAGGTGTCAGAGTCCTGGAATGGTTTGGGCTGGAAGGACCCGTAAAGCTCGTCCCATCCCACCCCCTGCCATGGGCAGGGACACCTGCCACTATCCCAGGTTGCTCCAAGCCCCGTCCAGCCTGGCCTTGGACACTTCCAGGGATCCAGGGGCAGCCACAGCTGTTCTGGGCATGCCGAGCCAAGGCCTCACCACCCTCACAGGAAAGGATTTCATCCTAATATCCAATCTAAATCTCCCCTCCCTCAGCTTAAAGCTCTTAATATTTGGAAATACTCTCCAATGCATCTGTTGTTACTGAGAAGAATATCAGTCATTGAGGACTTCTCATACTTACTTTAAAAAAAAAAATCCAGCTTGTTCCAGGTGAGGAAGGGCAAAAAAGGGGGAATTGCTGAGTGAAGAAGGACTCTGCTGACAAGGAACATGTTGTTTGTAGGGACCACAAGGCTGTTGGACGACGACCTTTTGACAAGATGGCAACGCTTCTTGCCTACCTGGGGCCTCCTGAGCACAAACCTGTGGCAGATACACACTGGTCCAGCTTAAATCTCACTAGCTCCAAGTTTGAAGAGTTTATGACAAGGTAACAAGATTATTGTGGTGGGGACACACAATGTGGGTTTCTAGACTTTATCACGTCTTAAGACTCTCACTGCTATCAAGACTCTCTCTGTTTCAGAGGAGTTTAAGAAGCTGAGTCTACATAAACCTTTTCGGTTTCTGAGTAGATTTTAATTAAAAACCTGAGTCGAGAACCAGAGATGATGGTACCATGTGACTTAAGGAAGGCTCAGGATTGTGTGAACTTAATGCTTTTGTTCAGAGATGGAAGTAAAGAGGGTTTGGGATTTTTAAAATCTCTTTGAAACGCAGTTGTGAAAGTTGATGTCAATGTATTGCTTTTTAGGCATCAGGTACATGAAAAGGAGGAGTTCAAAGCACTGAAAACATTAAATATTTTCTACCAAGCTGGGACATCCAAAGTTGGCAATCCTGTTTTCTACTACATCGCTCGGCGGTAAGAAACCTTTCACCTTCCAAATCTGAAATGAACCTGTCAGTCAAAGGTATCAAGTGTATATAAGAGACACCAGCTTGATAACAAACGAGAGTCTGAAAATAGCTTATTTGTTAAAATTTGCTGACAGTATTTTTGAGTTCTTTCCTAAACCAAAACTGTCATTTCATAGTAATTGCACCCATGACAGGAGTAATTCCTTGAGGTGTTAAGGAAAGGGAGATCCCTGTGCTCACACCAGGTGTGGTCAGAGGCAGCTCTGAGGATTGGATGAGCTGCTGAAGCTGCTCTGTGTGCTGAGGTGCTGCTGGTGGGGGTGTGCTGGCAGCACTGGGGACGCTGGTTTGCCTCGGGGGGCCGTGGGAGTGCTGCCAGGGCTGGGAGTTCTCCCGTCCTGGTGTCACCAGGCACTTTGGGGTGCTGGCACAGCCCCTGGGGTGTTCATGGTCTTGGTCATTGCTGGTGCATTCTGTGCCTGTGGTTTATGCTGGTGCTGCTGCTGGAGCTGCCTGTGGCACCAGTGCTGGGCAGCTTTGGCTCTTCCTGGTGCCTCTGTTGCTGCTGGGTGCTGGTTGGAGATGCCAGCAGGTGCCCTGGCAGCTGGTGTGCTGGGCTGTGACATGGTCAGGAGGGGCTGTGGCCCTGGGGACTCCTGCTGGGGTGGGGCTGGGAGCAGAGCCCTGCCTGGGCGTGCTGGGGTTGCTCCGTGGTTTGTGCTCCGTGCTGGCTGTGGTGCCTGTGGTGGCAGTGGCATCGGTGGGGCCGCTTTCAGTGTTGTCATGAGGGGATATCATCAGTGGTGAGCCTTCTGCAGAGCCCTGGAGCTGATGTGAGAACATGGAAACAAGCACAGGAAACCACTTCTTTAGCGGCATCTTCTTCTGTATCCAGCGGTTTAAACAGTCAGCACACATATGTGAGCAAGTTACTCTTCAAATTGCATGTTTCTAATGAAAGTAGTACCCAACAGGCATGTGCGATTTTTTTCAATTAATTACAATTTTAGATCCTTAATTTTATTACATTTCAAAATTTTTCACTAGGCTCAGTAGTGCTTTTTACTCTGTAGGTTGAGTTACAAACCTCATTTGGTTTGGGAATTGCCTTCCTTAAACTTTCCTGCATTTTCAACACCCTTGTCTCTTTGGATGGAGTGAAAGAACGCAAGATGAGTAGCATCACTTATTTTCTGTCCTGATTTTCTGTCTTCAAAAGCCACACAACAGTCCATGAAACCTGCAGGTGTGCTGACAGAAGGGGCTGGCTCGAGGCCAGCCTGGATGCTTTTTCCCCCCCCTTAAATTTATATTTTTTTTAGCAAGATCCCTAATGTTTAAGCCCCTTGCACACACAGAGTTAGAAGCGAAGGCAGTCTTTTGAATTCTCTTTTAAAAATTCTGTTTGCTTGCCATGTTTTTCTTCTCCATTTTGTTCCATTAGATACAGTCTTATTTCATGTCGAGTAAAACAAAATGCCTGCATTGTTATCCTGCCTTGTTCAGACAAGACATTAGGCATACAAATGCAGAGAGTAGTGATAACCCATCTTAAAAAGTGACTGTGCCTGGCAGTGATCCGAGGCATCCTTATGTATTCTGTGCAGACCTGACATGCAGTGTTTCCTTCGTTTGCAGAGCAAGAAATGGTTGTTTCATCTGCAGAGAAAGAATTTCTGGAAGTAAATCAAGACAAAAGTTTGCACCACATGTTTGCTAGGCCTAGCTCACCTCCCTGTTCTTTAAAAGCAGAAAAAGTAATTTATCCAAAGCTGCCTCCCTAGGCAAAACCATCATGGTCCAGTCAGGCGAGCGTTCCTGCCTTCAGAGAGAGTGGGAAGGAGCAGATTTCTGAACATTTTATCCAGGTGTGGGATATTAATGAAAATGTTGTTGTACTTTGACGTGAGCCTTGCCGCTAGGTGAGTTATTACTTTTGTCTTCAGCAGCTACACAGTTCAGTCGTCCTGGCAGGGCTGCCTTTCAAACCAGCAGGAAGGGCTTTGCTCTGCGATGATGCTCTGGCATCGTCTCGTCTCATAGGGATGTGGCTAAGTGGAACTTATTTGGGGTGTTTGTCTTCTGGTTCTGAGCCAGCTGTTGTGTTTTCAAGGTGTGAAATGTGGAAAAACTGTTTAGATTGGAGCTGCCAGGCTCTTTGAGGGTGTGTAGCAGGCTGGAGTTTCTTGGGGTTGTTTTTTTCCTTTTTTTTTTTTTTCTTAAGTTGGAGATCTTGTTGCTAAGGCATTGTTGAGTCATTTTACTGATATATCTGGATCAGTTTATGTCCTTCTTGTGCTGTGAAATTTAATTCCTTCTGTCATCTATCTTCACATTTTGTTTCCTGGGCAACAACCCAGCTTCTGGAGCCAGTGCTCTTCTGTTTTTAATCCCTACCATGTTACTAAAATGATCCATAAATCAATAAATATTGATCCTGAACTACTGCCATTAGGTTTTAAAGCTGATCCCAAACTAATTAATAGGAATAAAACCTCTGAGTTATTGCTGCAGACCGCAGCAATCCCCACAGCAATTCTACCCTTTCCAGAGCGAGCGCACAGCTATTAGAGGTGTGCCAGAGCTTTTCTGGGTATTTTGAATATTGTCCTGAAGTGGTAAATAGTTGTTTTGGATACCAATTTCATCGAGAATAGATTATTTTGTATTTCTGGAGGTCTGAGTGCGCAGTATGTTTACAAACCCAGGCCCTCGGTCTTAGCTCAGAGTGGCTGCGCAGTTGCCCAGCAACAAGTGCTCGACTCCCACACTTCTGCCTCCTCCCTGCTGCCTTATCGACTCATTCGTATTCCAGAAAAATACCAGGAAGCCTAAATTCCAGTCTGCTTTACTGAAAGCAGGCTGAGCGAGAAGCCCTGTGCTGCACAGCTCGGGCAGAGTTTGGGAGCGAGCACAGTCTGGGAGTGCGGCAGTGCCAGCTCCCTTCATACCCAGCTGCGGGTCTGGGATCCGGCTTCCCAATCCTGCACGTGCCTTTGGAAAACCCCACAGCCCCATTTCCACTTCAGGCTTGCTGAGGAGTTGGAAGTCTGGATAGCAAGTGTGGGGGCTTGTAATTTGCCCCAAATAACCTCTGGAAAGCAGTGATTTCCTGTTGCTGGTCACCAGATTGTCTCATTATGGGTGAAACATTCTCAGAGCCTTTAAAGTTGATTCCATGTAGGTTTTTTTTAAGGCAGTAGAATTTGGCATCCTGTACTGATTCTGCAGCAAAGATACATGCAGTATTTCCTGTAATTTCATCAAATCAAGCAGTTCAGCCACAGCACCTCATTTTGTGATCAGTCCTGCCTTGCAAGCCCAGCTGCTCCCACTGTGTGGGACGAGGCCATGTGAATGAGGCAGTTCTGGGAATGGCTGAGTTCTGAGCATGGGAATTAGGCTGGGGCTGTGTTACAGTCAGCCAGCACTTAGCAAACACAGGGACTGTCCGAAGAGAGCGGCAGCAGGGACTTTTCCGGTGTTCCTAAGTTCTTAAGGGTAGGAAGGGGAGGGACAGTCCCAATGTTGCGATCATCTCATCAGCTTATTGCTAAACAATATTAGAGATACGTCAGTATCTAAATAATGCAATTTTAATACAACCGTAATTTCCCCCATAAGACATGACGATGGTCTGATAAAGTAGCAAATGTCTGCTTTAAACAGGATTGTATAATACAGTGTTGTCTATTTATTGGTATTACTCTGCTTATTTGAAAAGAAGCACAGTCGCTAGTTCAGTTCAATACAAACATAACTTTATTTTTACTTAAATGCCAATGAAATAACTGTACAAATCCATTGTGTAACATTTACTGTTAGAAATTAAAACACGTTTCCGGTTATAGAAATACTGTTCAGAATTGGAAAGTTGTCATTTCTCTGATACCAGTGGTTGTAAATGATCTACAGCCCCCATTGACACCTTAGGAGAAACAGGTAGAGGACTCCAGTCTCAGTTGTGAGGTTTTCTGGGTTTTGCAGCACCTTCATGCTACAATAACTGGAAATTAAATGGCCTGGAATGAATGGAAAACGTTGTATAAGATCTGTAATATTAAGTGGATAATACTTTTTCAATTAACTTGTTCTTCAGTTTTCATTTCATGCTGTTTGCAAAACTTCATCTGTAGTATATCAAGTACCTTTGCCATAATTTAAATAATTTTCCTAGAGTGGGCAGAACCATGCGTGCGACTATTTCTACTGGCTGACGGTGCAGATGTCGAGGAGAAGAGCATCCATGCTCGCCCTTAGAAAGCAGGGATTTGGGCATGTTCAGTGCCATGGACTGAATTCATTCTCTTAGAAGTCACAGGAATCAGGACTGGTTTGATGACAGCTCGCCAGCTAATTGCTTAATTGAGTTGTTACATGACTTGTGTTAGAGATTGGCTGGTATTTCATTTAACTGGTAGTAGTTTGCTACGTTCTGGCTGATTTGTGGTATTCTTCTGCGCAGAACATATTAACATTTCAGGATGTCACTTGACATAAAGTCAAGTAGTTCCAAGTTATTAATTTTGGTAGATAACTCCTTGGTGTTTGACAGTGTCATGGCATTGAACATCTGGCATTTTTCTCTACTTTTATCTTTTTTTTTCTTCTTTTTTTTTTTTTTTAAATGTGGAGAGAGCAATAACTTGCCTGCAGTGTCTAAGTCAAGCCAGAGCAGAAGGATACCGGCCCCTACCACTGTCCCATGCTGAAGTTGGACCATGTTGCCTTCTCAGTTTACACCCTTTTAGCAGACATCATGGCATTGTCATATTTAATTTCTAGATTCAAAACTGTTGTTCTTCATATTTAAAATACTCTAATACATATGAAGCAAACACAGATATACATGCTAGCGATTTTGCTCAGGAATAACTTCTGATTAGTGAAACAGCTCAGTTTAGTTCCTTTATTTTTTCCCTTTCTTTTGCATGTCATCATAACTTACAAAGAATCTGCGCTGCTATATTACAGGAATTGCTCACTGGCAAGTCAAGCAAGACAATGCAGATATGATACAGGCCTTCTGTTTTTTTCCAGTTGTTCAATGACAAAATCATACATAAAATCAGTACTTAAAATTCTGATGTGTTTATTCTGTGCAAGTAAAATGAAAAATTTAAATACAAAATAAGCACATTTTTAAAAACAAAATAATAGATTAGTTGTACTCAATTAAACCATATGAAAATAAGTAGCAGCTTAGTATCAAGACATTAGTGTGCGCGTCTTTAAGAACTGTTACTTTCTTTAGATCAGAGTCAGGACTTTGAACTTCTTTCATTCTGATTCATTATTTCAGCTGGATGCGTTAACTCCAGCTGTGATCACAGGAGTAACCTCAGTAATTTCCACGAGGTGCGAGCCCTTAGTCCGTAGGCAGGGCCACGGCGTGCAGCACTGCGAGATAAAGCAGCAGCCCCATCTCCCAGCGGCTGGCGCCGGAGGGTGCGCGCGCGTCGGGGGCGCTCGGCGTGGCCTCCTCCTCCCTGAAGGTAGTGGTTGTGCTTTGAGGCATCTTGGAGTAGTTTGTGGGCATTCCACTGGTGATGCTTAAAGTCATGGGAGTGGTGGAGGATCCCGTGGCAGGGGCCAGGCTGGCGTTGCCCTCGGTGGAGTCCTGGATGTGGATTGTGCGTGTGGCTGCGGCCTCCTGGGGGCCGTCGGGGGAGTGGAGCAGGGGCCGGTCTGTGCCGGGGAGCAGAACCGGGTGGCTTTGGGTCGCCAAGGGAGTGACTTCCTTGGCTTTAAATTGTTTGTGCGTTTTGGTCACTTTGGTGGGCTCAGGTGCCACGGCAGAAGTTTCCCTGTCCGCTGCCTTCGTGCCTTTGATCATGGGGCTGGAGTCCAGGGCCGTGGGCTGGGTCGGGGCTGGCGTGGTGCTCGCCCAGGGCCAGGGCTGGTCAGCACAGGGGGCCCCCACGACACGGGCAGCTGTGCCCTGCACCCACTGCAGCACGTAAGGGATGTTTTGGTTATCGCTGCAGGACCAGGGGTTGTTGTACAGAGTTACTACCTGCAGCTGGGAGAGCTGGTCGAAAGCTTTGTCAGGAATGTATGAGAACTTGTTGTTGTGCAGGTAGAGGCTTGTGAGGTGTTGCAGTCTCACCAGTGTTCCTGGGAGTATCTGGGACAAGAAGTTATTGGATAGATCCACCGTCTCTATGTTGTAGGGCATATTGGTTGGAACTGTCCAAAGTTTGTTGCTGCTGAGATTGAGAAACTTGAGACTGCTCAGTGTGTTGTTGATCAGGACAGCTCTTTCCACCATATTCCTGGAAACATCGAGCACTCTAAGATTCCACTGGTAAGCTGTATCAAGTTTCTGAAGAACTTTAATGTTGTTGTTTGTGGCATACAATTCCCATAAGGACTTGGGCAGGTGAGCAGGAACATTCTTGAGCCAGTTATTTGAAATATCAAGGGTCCTCAGATTGGTGAACCTCGTTAGCTGATGATCGAGATCTACAAACTGGTTAAAGGACAGATTTAAATATGTAAGGTTGTCTTGAAGTCCCTGGGGCAGTACAGTTAAGTTTCTGCCTGAACAGTCCACATTCCTGTCGTTTCCTGAGCACTTACAGCTAGAAGGACAGATACCCAAACCAGTGGGTATGAAAACCAGAAGGACCAGCAGACAGGTAGATGTATTCAATATCTGGTATTCCATTGTTGCCTGGAAATAAATATACCAAAATGACACCCTTTAAATCCATGTAATACATTTTATCTCTGTATGAGGGTTGTCTTGGCAATGGCCACTTGCAGGAGAAATTAAGTAAAAATATCAATAACCCCCTTTGTGGCCCAGTCCTTTTTAGAATTGTTCAAGAGAGACTTCACAAAGCATCCCTTCAGCCTGTCATGTTGTCTGGCAGAATGAGACTTGTTTTTTTCATCTCCCTTTCCCCCTCCAGCTCAAATGAGGGCTTTCTTCCGAAAACGCAAGTCTCTTCCAAATGTTATACAATGTCTGCTTCTTGTTTTTAGTGATTTCAAGCCTATATTATGTTTGGAATAATGTGTTCATTTATAGAGGATGAAAAAATGGCTGTCAACTGGATCTTCACAAATCTCTGCAGTAATGTAGCAGTCCCCCCCATCCAGGCATGCTGTTTGCTTAAGTAAATTGGTTAAAATACATCGTAGGAATTTAACTTGAAACCCAAATTCCAGTGTTCATGCTAACATGCACTGTAGCATTTTCCCCTCCTTACAGTGTTAATTACGATCTCAAAGCTGGAAACACATGTTTAGAACCCGAGTTACCGTTAGTAAGAAATCTCTGACACTGCAGCAAATTTCTGGTGCAAGCATCTGTCATCAGCTACTAATTCCATTCCCGTTTCCATCTCTGATTTGGTAGTAGGATTTTGTGAGTAAAATCAAAAAGCACAAACTTACCGTGGTGTCCTGCAGTATCAGCACATCGTTTCTGTGATGGATTGGAGCTTAGAGGTCGCCTTGTTCTGGAGAGCAGCTCCAGAGGCTGCCGGGGGCTGTGCTTGTCTCAGCTGCATCGTACGGCTGCGCCCGGCTCCGCAACCACCTGATCCTCTGGGCACTGCAGAGCCGGCCTCGAGCACTGCCAGGGACCTGCCAGGGCTGGGCTGGGCTGGGCTGGGAGCAGCGGGTGCCCTCCGTGCTGCCCAGCCGTGCTGTGCCCCGCTGCCTCCGGAGCGCAGGCTGCCCGCAGGCACGGCTCCCCCGCACGCCCGCCGGCTCTGGCAGCTGGGCTGCGGTTCCGCTTCGTGTTTCTGTTTGAAAAGTCAGGTTAACTTGGGTTCTTTTTGCCTTCTGTTAGTCTCTCCTCCTGTAATAGAGGTTAATGTGAATTTAGGCTTCCTAGCTTAAGCTTTTTTAAGCTATGCTGCCAGAATATATTTTCATAATTTTAAAATACTCTGTTTTCTACTCCTCGGATCAGGCTATCACTGTGTTGTCAGGTATAATATAGCTCGGTTTGTAGGATTTTACAGATTTCTGCAGGAAATCTCTATCTGATTTTCTCAAAGCAATATGAGAGTGAGAGTGTTACAATGTTTTGCTTATAGTGCTGTTAATTTTAGCAGGGTGTAATGCAATGATCCTTACAAAAATCTTTGTGTAATTGTAATGCTATTCTTTAGGCATACCAAATCATACAGCTTATGTAAACTGTAAGGAAAACTGAAAATGTATTTTCCTATGGCCACTGTATGCACAGCAGCCTGGAATTGCATTTGCATAATGTACTACTCTTTATTAGTGGAAGTTTGAAAATCTTGATGTTTCTTGTGTGCAAATCTGCTCTGTGCTCCATCCACAAATCTATTCCCTCCTCAAGCAAACTCCAAACTCTGCCATTTTGCAGAGTTCTCATGGAAAGCTAGCTTCAGCATCTATCAGCTTCCTTCTATAAATATAAATATTCAACATTTTTTAGTAAAAAAATACTAAAATTAATTTACTTCTGATACCAGCCTGCTAATTCCCACCCAAAAGTCAGCCCAGCCAAGGCTGGTGTGGGGGAGATGAGCTGTGCTGGTACTCAGGGCCCAGAGAGGAGCATGTACAGCACTTGGACACTGGGAGTTCGAAGGAATCTGGCATCCATGAACCATTAAATGAGTTTGTGTTAGTAACTGAAGGCATTCTGTATCTCAGCAAATATTCAGTTGGGCTTTCAGTGACCAAAACATCTTTAACTCAGAAAGCTTTATTAATATGAACTGGAATTGGTTGCATTCACTTGCACAGCCCGGTGGAGCAAACCCTGGTGAGAAGCCAAGTTCCTCTGAAGCTGGGCTGTCTCTGACATCTCTGCGTGTGTGTTACCTGTGTCTGGCTGTGCTGGCACACACAGCTGTGTACTCTGGCTTCTGGAATCTCTAGTTACAGGTGATGACTGGGCACAATTTGTATTGTAGTCAGAAATTTGCTTCAGGCAGAAGCAGGTTGTTCTGTCTTGTGAAAGCTGAAGTTGGGAAACACCAGGGAAATGCCAAGGAAGTGCTGGGGCCTCGCTGTTCCTACCTGCATCAACTTCTCCTTTTTTCACTTTTTTGAAAATTACTTGATTTAAGAAAAACGTGGAGTATTCTGGAAATTAACTTGGCAGTCTACAGAGGGTGTTCTGGCTGGGGCAGTGTTTCGTGGATGTCCTGGATCAGTAGCTCAGGTGGTGGGGGCAGCGGTTCCTCTGCTTCCGAGTGAAGTGCCGAGTGCGTGCTGGGATCCGAGCTGGGCTCCTCAGAGGGTTCCCTGAGCCAGTCTGGGGGTGGTGGCAGGTCGGAGGACTCGGGTGGAATGTCTGGGGGAGGACAGGAGTCAGCTGCAGTGTTGGCTGGCTCTGAGGCAGGAGCTGGAGCTGGGACCGTGCCGGCTCCGGAGCAGCCCGCGGCCGGTGGAGGCAGCTGCCCATTCTCAGTACTGGTAGTGTGCTGGGGTGGGTTCTCTGAGACAATCAGGTCCTCCTGCAAGTTTGTGCCTTGTTTCAATCTCCAAGGCAACATAAATAAGACTGAGTAACGCTTGGTGCCCTGGTCAGAGTCCATGAAGAGATCTGGCGTGTCCCCATCCGCGAAGGGGGACCGGCCTGCCCAGTGGGACTCGGCCAGAACAGGCCTCATGCAGCATTTCCAGAGGAGAATTATGATAATTGCCAACATCATCCCAATCAAAATGGTGCCAATTATCAGTGCTGCTACCCAGCTGCCGTCCCCAGCTTCCTCCTCTGCTGGGAAGGTCTGGGGTTCTGTAACAGCCAGGGATGTGTCAGACTGGTGTAAACTGGGCCCAGTTGCTTGCAGTGGGTAGAGAGGGGGTTTATCTGCTCTAGGGCTCCTGGCAGTGGTGTACGTGTGGCTTTCAGCCATGGCAGCGTGGTGAGGTGCTGCTGCAGAAAGGGATCTCCAGATCTCCCCGCAGAAGAGAACCAGTATGAGCTGGTTGCTGGCCATTTCCCTCCAGCCTCTTTACAAGTGTCCTCTCCTGTGGCAGGGAAGAAGTAGAACACGGTAACTTGCAAACTGCGTTTTTGCACTTTACTGCCACCAGACAGTTTTGTGTTAATACCATCGTAGTGAAAATAACGTTCTACCCAATATTTCACATTTCAAGCCTGTTCCCATCTGCATGATCAGCAGGTTTGTCACTGACTTCACAAATAACAACAGATTTTCAACATTATCCATCATATTAATACAGTGACTTATTTGAAGCTAATGGCTTATTATCATCTTTTTTCACCTTACCAGAAAAAGGCATTGGCAGAGCAGTCCTCAAAGGGTTTCAGAGTAGCATTTATCAATCATGTAACTGGTTATGGACCTGGAACAAACTCTGCAGCATTGACGAACAGGGTTGTCAGAAGTGAAGAAATGGCTTGTGATAGAAGCTGAGACAGAAGTAAAAGGCTCTTTACAATTCTCTTAAGCTTCTGTTTCCTGTTCTCATCTTTCTTCAGCATAGCAAAATATTCAAAAGTTTTCCAAATGCTGACTCTATAATGAGACAGCATTCTAATGGTAGAGTGTCTTATAAATAAATTCCTGCACGCAGATTGTGCAAATGTTGAGCTGTAGGCATGAAACAGATTTTTTTTTCCTCTACTGATTAGAGTTCAGCTCTCTAAATGTCTCCATATGAAACAAATGATATAAAATCCATCCCCTATGCGGCTCTTTTCCTTCTGAAGTCACTTTCGTGCAATTTGAGTTAATTCATTAGTTACTATAGTGCTAGTCCTGTGAAGCTATTTCTGGGAGATTAATATGCATGAGGCTTTACGGGTTTACAAATACGCAGAATTAAATTTTAAATGCAGTAGCGTAAACACATGAGCAGTAAGTTAACGACTCGAGAACATCGTGATCTAAACTGTGAGGTTTGTAATGAGTTAAAATGATTCAATTCGGTTTTTATCCTGCTCCCCTCTTTCCAAAATAGAGTCAATACTTGAAATTGATCCTTACCTGTACATTTATCTTCTCTCAAGCCACCATCTGACTTTGTTGTTTGAAGGCTCAGGAGGGCTGTGTGTGCTCAGAGTCAAACAGTGTAAAATGGCTCTTTTCATGCTGAAGTTTGTGCAGAGGAGGAAGTTGCCAACACTGGCAGGAAGCATCCGCGCCGGGCGGCTCAGGGACTCTTATCTCACAGATCGTGTGTTCTACGGGCATGCTTCTGCTCTGCCGGCACTGCTGGGCTCGTATAAAAATGGGTTTGTGGCTCTTGCCACACCAGGCACCTATGTGTGTTTATGTGGAAATTCTCAAATACCTGTTTGCCTGTCTTTGTAGAAAATGGTTATAGTTTCTTCTGTGTGAGTCAAAAACTGTGCAAGTTTGGGCTGGATTTGAGTTGTTGATGTAATTCAGTGGTGGGTTTGCTGCGCTCTCGGGATCATTAGTGGGAAGCCACCCCTGGGCTCCTTGATGAGTCATGGAAAGCTGTGTGGTCATGGGATGCTGGCTGCTTACACATCCTCTGTTGTGTAGCTGCATCGAGAGGCAGAGGGCAAAATCTGATTTCACTCTCAGCCTGTCCCTACTCGCTCAGTTACTTTTCTGTGTGGACAGGGTCGGGACTGCTGCCGTCACTGACGGAGGGCTGTGCCCTCAGCAGCTGCTTCCCCCTGTCTGTCCCTGTCCATTCCATGGAGTGTAACTCAAGCTGCTCTCTTTGGTCTCCTGGAGCATTTTTGCCTGGAAAAGCTGCCTGGCGGAAAGAAACCCACACCAGATATGTCCTCGTGGCATTTTGCAATTGTGTTCTGCCTGTGGCTATTGACAGATTCCTCTGCAGCCCTTCCTGTTGTGCCTCTCTTCTGACTGCACTGCTTCTCTCTCTGACGCTCTGCCTGCTCCTGCAGCAAGCACACATCCTGATCCCATAGTCACACAGTAACTCAGTGCTTCTTGTCTAATTGCTTTGTCTCCTCCCCATTCTCTTCAGCTCCCATAGCTGATTCCCAGTTCTAGGCTAAGCATGCAAACTCTTTCCAACTTCATTTTCCTCGCTACACAACCCACTTTGAGCCTGGCAGTTGCATTTTTTGAGCTCTGTCTCTCTCATGGCTGCCACAGAGGTCCTGCCTCTGCTGCTGCTGTAGCTGCCCTGCCAGCCAAATTAATGGGTGATCTAAAGGATTTGGCGTGGGAGATTCAGTCATCCTGGTCCTCTCAAACTCGTACAACTATCTTATGTGTCACAGCTGTTGGTACAGCTGCACAGGATGTTTGGAGCTTTGGCACTGTGCAGTCTCAGCAATTGTAACCGCAGCGCAACAGAGCTTCTGCAGCCCAAGGAGCAGCCTGTGGAAAGCTTCTCACGTTTCTTAAAACAACAAAGCTCTGCTGCAGGGAGAGCAGCCACAGGCACCTCCCTGGAATTATGGGAAGGTCAGGTCTCTGAGAATAAAGAAACTAAAAGTTGTTGTGGTTTGAAGAAATTCTTGGCATGTTCGTATTGGTGTCAGGAGAAAGTGGAGTGTGTTTCCATGATGGCAGAAATCACAGCGAGTCGTCAGAGACCTTTACTGAGCTCAGCCAATGTTACAGGAATAGAACATTCCAAAATGCCTGGTCATATTTTTTCTAACATTTTGACTTAGAGAAATAGTATCACGTAAGTCATTTAAAAACTGATGTTGCAAGTTTATTTAAGATAACAAATTGAACAAGTTCTCATATTCTAGCAAATACTACAAACTTCATCTATTCATAGACAATGTCAAAGCACAATAAATATGGTTCAGATCAGTCTGCTTCAAAAGTAATTAAGCTGGTTTGAGAAGTTTTTGGGGGAAAATCCAAAAGGCCATTTTGAGAGGGACTACATCCTGAATCATGGATTGAATCAGAATTGTGACTAAGGTATGGTTTTCTTTAAAAAGCAACTTGGTTATACCTGTGCAGCATCTTAGTGTTCAGTGTGTTGGTCAGACTGACAGACTGTCCCTTGTTCCCCTCTGTGATCTTTGAGTGTGGGCAGATTCTGTGCTTTTGATTTATCCTGTTCAGCTCCTGTCACCCTGATTTCTGGCCACAGGAGTAAAACCAGTGTTGACACTACTTACAGAAAGCTATTTAACGCAGTCCTACTGCCTTCTGGATCCATGCATGGCTGCAGCATTCCCACTGGCGTAAATGGAAAAACTCTAAACTCTGGATTTAGCTTTCCTGAGGGGAAATTCTTGTTATTACTTGAAAGTCAAGTTTTTGCCTTACATTAGTGGTATAACAAAGAGAAAAGATGATTTTTTTACCTGAGTGTGAATTAAATCTCAACTACAAAATTGGTTAAAATGGGTTTGTGTGACTGGGATGGTTCTTTGATTTCTTGTTCATTATCTGCTGCTTTGGTGAGTTTCTCAGTAGTTTCATCTTCAGTTTTCCTTCGGTTCACAGCATCCCTCCCTGATATCAGCTCCTCCATTATCAGCTCAGTTCCAGCTGTCTCCTTGGGCATCCTCTGCCACGTTCCTGCTGCCATAGGCCATAAGCTGTTGGTGGCCAGGAGGTCACCATTGCTCCTGGGCCTGCGTTTACCCTGCTGGGCTCTTTTGAGATAGGACATTTTGTTGGCTACTACAACTGTGGACAGAAACAGGCAGGTGCAGATGAGCACAAGAACTGCAATGATAATGAAGCAAATCAGTATGAGAGACTTATTGTCTTCACAGGTTTCTTTGGTCGTTGGGCTCTTGGGTTTGCTGCTTTTCCCCAGTCCTCCAGTGGTGGAAACTGCACTCGGGGCAGGGGAAGTTGAATTTTGGCCCTTTGTGGAGGAGAAGGATGGCAGGGTACTTTGCATTTCAAAAGTAGTTGTTTGGCTGCTGAAATTGAGGCTCAGAGGAGAATTTGTGCTTGCTTCTGTTCTGTTCTGGCTCCCACTGAGGTTTTGGCTGATGGGACTCCAGGTTTCATCTCCGAGCTGAGGATAACTGGTGTGGTTTGCACTCGTTTGCAGCCACAGGCAGAAGATGATCATGATAGGGAAGACCAGGTGTGGGTTGCTGCATCTCTTGGTCTTCATCTTCCTGTTGTGTCCCCTGCAAAAATACAAATGTGTTAGTTTAGCACATGATGGTTCTTAGAGGTTTGGATTGGACTTCTCAGAGAATAGCAGCCTCTTTGATGAAAAATACTTGGCCTCTTTTTGGGGGGATGTAGGAGGCTGAGTTCAAGCTCCCAGATTGTGAAAGAATAGATTTCCTCAAACTTCTGACAGTTTGAGGTTTATAGAAAACATGTGAAGATCAAAAAAGAACATGGAGCAAAGAGAGAAAGAAAAGTGTTTCCTACTGAGTGCATTGTGATGTCAGGCAGACTCTGGGAGTTCCTCCTCTCTGAAGCTGCCCGTGTTACACCCAGTCATCAGTTCTGCTTTTACACAGGGAATGGAGAGACTGTGAGGAGGTTACAGATCACTGACTGCTTCTCACCTCCCTGAGGTCCCCTGGGGTGGGCAGGGGAACCCTGCACATAACAGATGGGCAAGGGAAAAAACTCGAACCCAAAATGTTCCTGTAAGTGACAGCAGTAACTTACATGAATTGTGTCTAGTTCCTAGCACAGCTGTCTGGAGTACTTCAAAATGCCCAGGAAAATCTTTGTTCTCTTATTTTTCTTCTTTTTTTGTACAAGAAGCTCTTTATCACAAATGTACTTCTTGTATTTTTCTCCCAAACATGCTACAGATTGTGACATTTTCTTTAAAACACCATAGATAATTATGCAAATGAGAGTAATCATTCATATGTTCTGTTTCACATTTGTGGGGTATTCAAATCTGTACCTGTTGAATTTGTCTGGAGGATAGGAATGAGAGAGTGGGGTTGGTCTGATACTGAGATGATAACCTCAGATTAAGAGTGACAGCTCAGCCAAGCAGTGGCCCAGGCACTGCTGCTGCTTGGGCCAGGCTGCTCCTGACCTTCCCAGGGCAAGGCTGGTGTCCCACCAGTGTCTTTCTTCTGTCTCTGGTAACAGATCCAAGGGTCTCCTTTGGATGTTACACACTCTGCTTGGTGCAAATTTAAATGCTACAGGGAATGACCAAAAGTAACGGTGTTAATTCTATAAGCATGTTTGTTCTTGAACAAATTTGTTTGTTGCCTGTAAAGGTAACAAAGTGTGTTTGTGTGTGTGTAAATATGACAAACGTGAAATTGTCTCCATCCTGAGCTGAATCCTGTTTGTTCAGTTTGAACTAGAAACCATTGTAGTCATAAACTACAGCTCAGGTAGAATTTTTGTCTGTATATGGTAGAAGTCACCTGGATGATGCCTTGTGGCATGCTTTGAAAAGGAAAAGAAAAGCAAACCCAGCAAAGTTTGGGGTTTTTTTAACAACATTTCAGCTGTTTTGAGCAGAGCAGGCAGAGCCAGCACAGCCACACTGCAGCGTTCCTGTCCCTGCCCTGGGTGCAGCTCCCTGCTCTGCCCGGGCACACTGAGCCCAGTGTTCATTGTGGGCTTCCAGACCAGATGTGCTTTTCTTAAAAATCAACGGGCTCGTGGTGTGAAGGGCGTGCTTGAAATCACGAGAGCAAAGGAACTGGTCTTCAAAGAGCTGGTTTTCTTTTTAGTTCAACCCTTTGTGTCTGGGTATTGGCAGGGTCTCAGTACCCAGCAAGATCTGCAGCGCAGGAACAACAGAGCTAAGTAGTGACTGTCACTGTTAATGCCTAGGAGTCTGACTGTGAATAACCTTTAACATGACTAAAAATACAGTTTATCAGCTTCCCTGATTCAGTTGGAGATAATATTTCTACACTTTGTTACTACTCAAACTTCTTTAAAAATACTTTGATGTTGCAGGATAGGGGCAGGCGAGCGGAAGATCTCGCGATGTCACGGAAAGAGACAGGGAACTCTCCCTCCACATACCCTGAGATAACAATCACCCCAGGCATGCAAACCCCCCTAGCCCCAGTAACTTTCCACTCCTTTCCTATACTAACAAGCCCACCACCCCTCCTCTGACGTAGCGAAACCCCCTTCACTATAAAACCCTGTAAGATAAGATAATAAACGCCATTTGAACATCCACCACATTGGTGTCTATGCGTTCAGTGGACCGAGTGGCTCGGGGGAAGGTTGAGCCGCCGTGCTGTGCTTCGGGACCAGGTCGCCTCGCAGTCCGACCGAACTGCGACACTTTTGCATATAGGTTTCTACAAAATGTAGGAAACTTTGAAGTACAACTTAAAATAGGAGAACAAAAATGTGTACTTACCTTGCCAAGATGTAGTCAACAGAACATGGATGTTTCAGATATTTAGTCCTTTGACTGTAAGATTTCTTTGTGCATATATTTTGCTCCTAGGATGCAAACAACCATCAGCGCACAGCAGGGAGATTTAGGCAGTGCTGGTGTTGTTTAGGCAAATCTGTAACTGCGATGACATGTGGCTCTAAGTGGGGAACTAAAACCACAGCGATGACACACTTCCTTTGGCTAACAGCTATACCATGACACACTGGGGGAAAAACACCAACTTGCCCAACTTAGCTCTCAGAACCACAGGAGATAACGGGGAAAAAAACCTCCTGTGCAGATGAATGTTGTGTGTTCTGTCTCCGGGGTTGTCCTGCACTCAGGTGCTGTTGAGAGGTGTCCCAAAACCCTTAAAGCTACGCCTGTGCTTACAGCATTTACCAGCTCTTCTGTAGCCTGTTGTTTGCCTTGGAAGAGTTAATGACAGCTCAGAACAGTGACAGGTATTTAAAGTATATTAAATTTTCACAAGCTACTGGTGAATTTATTTTTAATTAATTCTTCCTGCTAGAAATCTGTCTGCTGTGTGAACTCTGGAGATGTGGTTTAGGCGAATGCATTGCCCAGTCTCAAAATTCAGAGAAACTTTAAGTGAGAAAAAATATTCTCAATTGTGTGAATGTTTTTGAAAAGAGCTGTTTTTGTAGGCGAGTCCTCTGTACTCCTCAGAGGACTGACTATTGTTACAAACACCCCCCCAAGCATTAGAGTGCTGCAGGACAGAGTAATTGGAGTGGCTCTGAGACCCTCTGAAAAAGTTGGGCTGTGGATGTTTGATTATTCTTAAGACTCCTGAGATGAATATATTTTTCCACATACAAATATAGATAAAATTTGAATCTCTAAGGTTGTTACAAAGTTGTGGGGCACTTCAGGATGAGGTTGAGTTAAACCCAGTCTCCCTCATCCCGGGCACTAAATGTGGCTGGAGTGTGAGGCAGCGCCAGAGGCAGTGTGGTGTCCCTGCTGTGGCCCGAGGTGTTTGCAGGACCATGAGAAGGGTCAGTCTGGCTCATGGGCAGGACTGTGGGTGCTGTTGGTGTGCCTGGGCACTCAGGTGTTCGTGCTGTGGGCCTCAAACGTAACCCAGCCGTGTCTGTCTTGTCTTACAGGTTCAAGACTGGTCAGATCAACGGGGATTTGCTGATCTACCACGTGCTGCTGACCCTGAAGCCATACTACGCAAAGCCATATGAAATCGTGGTGGACCTCACACACGCTGGCCCCAGTAATCGCTTTAAAACAGACTTTCTTTCTAAATGGTTTGTAGTTTTTCCAGGCTTTGCTTATGAAAATGTCGCAGCAGTTTTTATTTATAACTGTAACTCTTGGGTCAGAGAATACACCAAATACCATGAAAGGCTCTTGACAGGTTTGAAAGGGAGCAAAAGGCTTGTTTTCATAGACTCTCCAGGGAAGCTGGCAGAGCACATCGAACATGACCAGCAAAAACTCCCAGCGGCTACCTTGGCTTTGGAGGAGGACTTGAAAGTGTTTCACAATGCTCTCAAACTGGCTCATAAAGACACCAAAGTTTCTATTAAAGTAAGTGCTTTTAATGCTGTTCCTAGTGATCTGTTGTATTTGTATAAGGATTGGAATGTGATTTTACTGTCTCTAATTCTCCTCCCCTGTCTCAAGGAGAAATCACAACTTTCTAGTATGCCCCTTTAGGAAGTACAAAATTTGATCTGTTTATCTTTTCTTAAAGTAGAAATGTGAGCCTTTTCTCTCTTTGTGTGACTACCAAGAGGTGCTAGAGCAGTTTTACCTTCTGTCCCCAAGGTTGGCTCGACAGCGGTGCAGGTGACGTCAGCAGAGCGCACGCGGGTGCTGGGCCAGACCGTGTTCCTAAATGACATCTACTACGCCTCTGAGATCGAGGAGATCTGCCTGGTGGATGAGAACCAGTTCACCCTGACCATTGCCAACCAGGGCACCCCGCTCACCTTCATGCACCAGGAGTGCGAAGCCATCGTCAGGTCCATCATCCACATCCGCACGCGCTGGGAGCTGTCCCAGCCCGACTCCATCCCCCAGCACACCAAGATCCGGCCCAAGGACGTGCCCGGGACGCTGCTCAACATCGCCCTGCTCAACCTGGGCAGCTCCGACCCCAGCCTGCGGTACAGAGCTCTGACATTCCTGCCCCTCTGCTCACAAACGGGGAGGCTTCCCAGGGCTGCTGGAGTGGTAGAAATTCTCTCTTGAATTTTGCTTTCACCACAGCTCCATAAAATGCAATTTTTAATAAATAAATACTAAGTTTCTATGAGTGAAGAAGGGCACATGCTGTCAGAGGAAGTGAAGGCATGAAGGAAGCTTAATTTGTCTTTATAAGGGAAATACTTCTGATTTGCACTCTGTGTTTATTGGGTAGATTTGATTTCCATGGTGCTGAGCTTTTTGTTTAAGAACGTGGGAGCTGTACCCCTTAGAGTAGCTCGTGATTTGGGTCAGAACGGGCTCCTCCAGGCTAGATGCTGGCCAGGGGCACCCCTGGGCAGGCTCTCTCCCAGCAGCTCAGGTACACCTGGAGGAATTTAGAATTTCCTGGAACTCCAAGCTGTTCTGAGAAGGTCAGTACAAAGCCCTTCAAACATCCTCTGTAACCTTATCAGAAATTGTTCAGAGCAAGTGGAGGAATAATTTCTTCTGTTTCTCCAAAGAAATTTTTTTTTTCCAAATTGTAACCAGTCTAGGGAAAAAGTTCGGGATTTAGATGTAATTTCTACTACAGCAGCATTGATTTGATTTTTGAAATGTCAGTACTGTGGTGTATAACATGTATATGTTCAAAAGTACAAGAAAGCTCTTACAAATCACATTCTTTGCTTTGTTACAGGTCTGCTGCCTATAATCTCCTATGTGCCTTAACCTGTACCTTTAATTTAAAGATTGAGGGCCAGTTACTGGAAACTTCAGGTCTGTGTATTCCTGCCAACAACACACTATTTATTGTATCTATCAGTAAGACTCTTGCAGCAAATGAGCCCCACCTCACCTTGGAGTTCTTGGAGGAGTGTATTTCGGGATTTAGCAAATCCAGTAAGTAACTCTAGTGCTTGTTAGTGCCAGCCATGAATTTGAAAAGATTCTAACCTCTAAAAAGATTTTAGATCTAGCTTAGTCACGTGAGCTTCCTCGTTGGCTCTGTTGCTCTCTCCTTTAGCCATGCCTTTTTGGAGCTTCTCTGTTTGCCTGGTGTTATTTGCTCAGCTCTGACAGTAATTATTTTAGGCACTAAAACTGAAAGGAAAAGTGCTGAGGAAGAGTTATTTATGAAGAGAGGCCAGTGCTGGCCGTGTGTGACGAGGTGGCTGTTGTTGCAGGCATTGAGCTGAAGCACCTGTGCCTGGAGTACATGACCCCCTGGCTGTCCAACCTGGTGCGCTTCTGCAAGCACAACGACGACGCCAAGCGCCAGCGCGTCACTGCCATCCTGGACAAGCTCATCACCATGACCATCAACGAGAAACAGATGTATCCTTCCATTCAGGCCAAGATATGGGGCAGTCTGGGACAGGTACAATTCCGCATTTGTAAACAAACATGCATTTTCTAGCACTTCAAGTCAGGCTTCTTCTTACTGGGGTCAGCATTTTATAAATAGTTACACTTTAATGCGGAAAATAAAATAAAAACAGTGCTAACTAAATCGTTTCTAGTTCCGAAGCATTGGGAGAAAAATGTAATGGAATTCAACAAGTCACTAAAAGTGATGCTTCAGTTTGTGGTAGTTGTGCATTTTCAGCTAAAGAAGTGAGTGATTGCTGTGTAAAGGGTGGTCACGGTGGAAGAGTAAAGTTAATCTGACTGGTAAGAAAGGAATTTTTTCTCTGTCAGATAACAGATCTCCTGGATGTAGTGCTGGACAGTTTCATCAAAACCAGTGCCACGGGGGGCTTGGGCTCCATCAAAGCTGAGGTGATGGCAGACACAGCTGTAGCACTGGCTTCTGGCAATGTCAAACTGGTGTCAAGCAAAGTGAGTTCCCTCTTTGCCTTCATTTCCTTTTATAGAATAATTTCAGCTTATTTACTGATGTGACACTGAGATGCTTTCTGGTAACACAGGACAGGCAATAATGCAAAACCCATGATAAAATAGGTTCCAAGCGAAAGAATAATCTCAGTGTTAAATGTTGATGGTTTTTACTGAAATTCAGAGCTGTGCTCCCCGTTTGAGTAGAACAAAATGGTTGCTCTCTTTTCAGGTGATTGGGAGGATGTGTAAAATCATTGACAAGACCTGTCTGTCCCCCACGCCCACGCTGGAGCAGCACCTGATGTGGGATGACATTGCCATTCTGGCTCGGTACATGCTCATGCTGTCCTTCAACAACTCCCTGGACGTGGCAGCACATCTCCCCTACCTCTTCCACGTGGTGACTCTGCTGGTGGCCACAGGGCCCCTTTCCCTCAGAGCTTCCACTCATGGGCTCGTCATCAACATCATTCACTCTCTTTGCACTTGTTCACAGCTTCACTTCAGTGGTGAGCTTTTTTGGATTTTCAATGAAGCTGATTGCTCCTTAATTTGTTTAACAAATATTTGAGTTGTCTTTCTCTGCAAACTATTAAGAGAGTTTGAAAATAGTGGGTTGTAGTTCAGCATGAATACAAATCAGAATGAGGATATGATCAACAAGAAATGAGTATGGAATTAAAAAAATAGCTCAGAGCAGGTGCATAATGTAAATTGTTTGTATAATGGTTTTAAAAAAAGAGAAGAAAGTACCGTGATTTTCTGGTAAGGCAGAGGAGAAAATACATCTGTGCTAAAACTGGCTCATGTGCATCTTGTGAAGGGTTGCATAACGTGGTAACAAAAATACCAATTACGTAAGAGAATTGTGAAGTTACAGCGTTAAAACAGGTGTTTTATCTATTGTTGTATTTTAGCAGTCCTAAAATAATTGATAGCAGCAATTTGGTACTTCTTACCCCAGAAGTACAATGTAAAACCAGGCTGAATTTTGTGCAGAAAAAAAAAAAAGTTTATGTGATCTTGTCTTTTTTTAAGTATCTGAAATCTCATTTTATATCTGTACATATCATCAGGGAGAGTGGGTGCATGCACACACACAGAGGTGTCTGCATGTCCGTGCTCTGATGCACGGGGGTGCTGAGCCTCCTGCTCACACAGTGGGTTTGAAGTGCACTGAAATCAGCTGAAAGATCAGAACTGTAAAGATATTCAGTGCCAGAGCAGGGCCATCATTTTCTTCTGCTATAAATGTCTTTCTTCATGTGAGTGCCAGAGCCAAAAGCAGAGTCTGCTGCAGTTTGAACTTCCAGTTCTGTTGGTGTTTCAGAGCGGGAACACTCTGGGTTTCCATTCTCTGAATCACTGTGAGGAGAACTCACAGAGCCACATCTTTAAAGAAGTTCCTCTGTAGCAGTCTCTAGAATCCCCCTTTCTTGTGCCTGGTTCAGGCAGTCAGGGCAGGAGAGCAGAGCTGCTGTGCCTGACCCGGGGCAGTAGCACAGGGAGCTGGAATGGGCACAGGGACCCCTTGGCTGTTGGTGTCCCTGGGGGAGGAGCCTCACAGGGGGGCAATGTGGATTTGAATGTCCCTGGTGTAAATCTAATACATGCAACTTTGTTCAACAGAGGAGACCAAGCAAGTTTTAAGGCTGAGCTTGACTGAGTTCTCTCTGCCCAAGTTTTATTTGCTGTTCGGGATCAGCAAGGTGAAGTCGGCCGCAGTGATCGCGTTCCGCTCCAGCTACCGCGACAGGTCCTTCTCGCCCGGCTCCTACGAGCGCGAGACCTTCGCCCTGACCTCGCTGGAGACGGTCACCGAGGCGCTGCTGGAGATCATGGAGGTGCGTGGGGACAGGGACTGACCCCTGAGGGACAGGGGCGCTGCTGGCCCTCTGCGGGCAGCAGGGCAGGGGATGTGCTCCTCCCTGCTGACAGTTAACAGCTGGTTTCTGAGAGCCAAACTTCTGCACATTGCCAGTTGTGCAAATACTTTTTCTCTGTGTTACATCCATTCAAACAACCTATTTTTCTCTTTAGGCTTGCATGAGGGATATTCCAACGTGCAAGTGGCTGGACCAGTGGACGGAACTAGCTCAAAAGTAAGTCATAGATCTCAAACCCTGAGCCCTCCGTGCCTGTGCAGTATACCCAGAGTTCTCAGCTTTTTGTGATATATATATATTTTGTTGTATATATGTTGTTTAATGCAGTGTACTCTGTTTCTTCACAGGTTTGCATTCCAGTACAACCCCTCCCTGCAGCCTAGAGCACTGGTTGTCTTTGGCTGTATAAGTAAACGTGTGTCTCATGGACAAATAAAACAAATAATCCGAATTCTCAGCAAGGTATATGGGTCTGTCTCTTTTCCTTTGTGACTCATAAAGTAGCTATTTTTAGCTTTATCTTCCCATCACATATAGAACTTGGCATAATTTTAGGATAAATGTTTTTTCAAGCACAATCTTGTGTAGAACTGATTGGAAATACACTTTCTATAGGCCAGGCTTTTGAATTCAAATTGATTTGGTGGCAATAAGTTCCATCACTGCTGTGACTTCTAGAGTATCAGTAGGTCTCAATATTGAGTTTAACATTCCTGACACAGGTGAATCCAGCAGTCAGTATTTAAATAAATGAGAAATTTTCTGTTAAGGCATTTACCAGCATGCACATGACTCATAGCTTCCTTTTTCTCAAAGGAAGTGAATAACCTCATGTGTTGTAGGTAAATATAGTAAAGAGCTGATTTATATCAGAAAACTTTGAAGCAGGTGCCTGGCTTGACAGTGACGTTCCATCATTCTAAAGGAGGTTGTGTTCCATAGCAAGTGAACAGTGTACTAAATATGTGTCTTTTAAGCATTTTATTAGAGTTTTACAGACACAAACTTTAATTGATTAGCATCTAAATGATACAAGAGCCTTTCCCCAGCTCTTACACCCCCCCTGCAGCCTGACTGTTTGGGTACACATTGTGCAGCCATACATTTATTTCTGCTGTCTAAATCTCCATTTGGAAAAGTTCTTGAGAGTTGGTTAAAAATGAGCTCAGGCTTTGTAAATAATTGAGAAAAACAGTTACTGTGCAGAGCTTTGATCTTCTTTTTACAAAGCAAAATGTAATTATGGTTGTATTTTTAATTACTCTCTTTTTTTCAAAAAGGGACTTGAGAGCTGTTTAAAAGGCCCTGATAATTATAATAGCCAAGTTCTAATAGAAGCCACAGTTATAGCCCTCACCAAGCTGCAGCCTCTTCTTAACAAGGTAAATAACTGGCTTTTTAGAATAAACGGAGAACGTGTTTTGTAAATGATGATTATGGGTATAATCTCAGGAACAGAAGTAAGTGCTGGGGTTTCTGAAGTTCACAGTTCGCTGTGACTCAAGCATGGAAATGGCACATATGGGAAGTGTGGCAGATTGTGGGCCCAGTGCAAAGGCTTGAGCGGTGCTGGGGAATGTTCTGTTCCGCTCCCGGAGCGGGGCCCCGGCAGTTGGGCAGAGGCTGTGCCCAGGCTGTGCCCGTTCCTTGCACCAGGCTCCAGTGCTGCCTCCGGCCGTCTGCGCTGGTGCCCTGCGCTCCAGGGCTGGGGGAATGGGCACGTGTGGGGTGCTGCTGGTTCAGCCAGCCGGGGCCTCTGCCAGGCTCCTGCCTGAGAGCACACCGGGGGCACAGCAGGAACAGAGAGCCTCGTGCAGCTCCTGGTGGGGACTAAAACTTTCTCTGGAAAAAACTCTGCAGGTTTTAACATTACCAGTTCCATATGAGCATCTGTTTCCTTGGAGTGGCTGTGGCTGAGGACAAAACCTGCCATGAGGGGGACAAACCCTCCCTTCCGTCCTGGTTGTCTTTCACCTGCAGGAACTGACTCTAAAGTGAAATGGTGGCTCTTTCTCTCCCCCAGGACTCCCCTATGCACAAGGCTCTGTTCTGGGTGGCCATGGCCGTGCTGCAGCTGGATGAGGTGAACCTGTACTCGGCAGGGACAGCCCTGCTGGAGCAGAACCTGCACACCCTGGACAGCCTGCGCGTGTTCAACGACAAGGTGAGCCCACACCCTTCACTCATGGCAGCAGTCAGAGCTGATAGAAAAGGGGAAAAACCCCGACTTTGTCCTTGTGAACACTCGTTAAACAACTAAACCTGAAGATTGCCTTAGAAATTGTTTCACTTGGGTGATATCCACAGACAAAGACATGGAGAGAAGCTGTCATTACTCTGTTCGAAACTGGAACAGAAATGTCCAGATGTGATCTGTGAGAAAGTGTTTGATATTTTCCTGTAACCTCTTAAAAGAACTGTTCTGTCACTTAAAACAAAAATCTCAACAAACTTGAGATGTGCTGAGTAACTTTCAGTGAGGTGCTCTTGTATTTTATCTTTGTGGATCAGAGCCCAGAAGAAGTGTTCATGGAGATCAGGAGACCGCTCGAATGGCACTGCAAGCAGATGGATCATTTTGTTGGGCTAAATTTCAACTCCAACTTTAACTTTGCACTAGTGGGACATCTCCTGAAAGGTAAGACTGCATCCTGCTCTTTGTTTGAGATGAACACTTGTACTTCAGGAGTAAAAACAAGTCAAGGGATAAAGGGGCCGGACTGGGTGGTGGGTTTTAAGTAACTTAGATTACAGAGTAGATACAGAATTAAACATTCTTCGATTAAAGGACTTTGCCAGGTTTCCTTTAAACGTCTTCTGTGAAGGTCGTTAGTGCTGCTGCTGAAAGTTCTGAACTGTGACAGGGTGCAGAGCTTCATTTGCTGCAGTCTTTTACTTCTTCCTCCAAGAATGTCTCTCTGTTTGCCTGTGCTCAGGCTCACCACTTTTTTTACAATACTGATTTGTGAGATAACAGATACAATGTATTCACAGACATTTAAAATTATGCAGTTTTGAGGGGAGGGACAGAAAGAATTAGTCTTAAATGTGCCATTTCTGGTAGCACTGTGCTCTCTTACCCTTGAGAGAGAATGTCTGAGGATGTGCTGGAAAATACTTATAAATGCTTTCAAAATATTAGTGCTTCATAAATATGGATTGAAAAGTTAAATACAATCTTCTGTTTCTCAGGGTACAGGCATCCTTCCCCTACCACTGTAGCAAGAACAGTGAGGATTTTGCACACACTCCTTGCTCTGGTTAACAAACACAGGAACTGTGACAAGTTCGAGGTGAACACCCAGAGCGTGGCTTACCTGGCAGGTAATGAACAAACCTCCTTTCCAGTCTGGGCTGACTGAAAAAGGAGTGGATTATTGTGGAATTCCTTCAGGTTCAGGTTGTTAAAATTGTACCAGCACAAAGAAAACTTGTAACTGGTGGACAGGAGTGTGGGCAGGGTGGGCACATCAGGAAGGCTTTTTGGGGACTGAGGGCTCTGCCAGCACAGCAGCTCCTCTGCAGCTCTGGGACTTCTTCAGGGAGGCTGGAGGTTTCTTGGTGTAAATACTCAGGTGTGTGCCTGAGAGCATTCGAGTTTCTAGTGGTCTGGACATAGAAATTGTGACCATGTGAGGGCAAATGTGTAAATTTTGTCATTATAACTGGATGGAGAACATAATTCTTTTTAAACGACGTGCTTTTATTATTCTGTACATTTCCTAAGGTGTAATTGCAGCTCAGTGGTCTTGGTGTAAATGTACACTGACATATGCAAAAAATGCAAATGGATGGAGTATTGTTTGTATTGTTCACTGCATTCCTGCTGTGGAAAGCTTCCCCTCCCTTTGTTTGGCTCTGCAGCCCTGCTGACCGTGTCTGAGGAGGTGCGGAGCCGCTGCAGCCTCAAGCACAGGAAGTCTCTCTTGCTGACAGACGTCTCAATGGAAAATGTTCCTATGGATACATACCCCATCCATCACAGTGACACTAGCTATAGGTTGGTTGTCTCACTTTTAGATGAGTTGCCCACGTTGCAAAGCCTGTTTCCTTTAGTGAGTGAGCTGAGGTGTGCTGAGAGCTGAACCCCACTGGTGCCACTGAGTCCATGGGCTGCGATGGCTCCTGAGCAATCTGCTCCTTACACTGGGATCAGGAGTCACAGAGACATTTGGCTGTAGAATTTGTACAGATTTAATTTTCAGAGCTTAACTGTTCTGCAGGCTGTTAAACCTTTTGCTAAATCTTTCTACAAGACCGGATTTAATCTCATTTATATTTTAGAAGAACATTTTGTTTGTCCTTTAAGAGCTCCAGGGCATGCACTTGCCTGTGTCACTGGGAAACCTTGACACCTTGTTACAGCCTGTGTGCAGCCAGAGAGATCAGCCAGGAAATCAACTGGAAGGGCCATGGAGAGCCTGTGTCCTCAACAGGGAGCACTTCACTGAGGATCTCTCTTTTTAGCATTGAGATTGGAGTAGCTGATTACTAAATATGTTTCACCTTGCCCCATAGGCTGATTTGCTTGTGTTCTTTTCATTGCTTTATTTTTTCTCTCTTCAGCACCACATTCACATCAGATTGTTTGTTTTTGCTAGCTCAGACATCTTTGCAAGCAAAGTAATTACTATTTCTTAATATGTGTTTTGGGGAGATTAAAGTGGTAGGAAAGATGGAGTTAAGAAAGGATGGTTTGGCTGTTTGAAAAATCTCTGCCTAAATAGCAGTTTTAAGATTTTCTTAATTGAATTTCTCTGCACTTGCAGGACACTAAAGGAAAACCAGCCCTGGTCATCCCCCAAGGGGTCAGACAGACACCTGGCTGCCAGTTACCCAACAGTGGGACAGATCAGCCCTCGCACCCGGAAATCCATGAGCTTGGACATGGGGCAGCCTTCACAAGCCAACACTAAAAAGCTTCTAGGTTATTAACATAACTAATTTATTGGATTGTCTACAGAATACCCTGGGAAGCATTACTGGAGAAAAATTGTTCTTGTATTAGTTCTGGCTTTAAGGGCTTATTCCTGACTGAGAGGAATAAGTGCAGTTTCTGCAAAATGCAAATTTCAGGGCACTGGACAGTTAAAGAGGATTCAGATCTTTTGGTTATGAGGGGGGGAGCAAGAGCAATGCTCAAAATGTGCATGTTGAAGTGGAGAAAAAAGATGCTCCAGATCCTGAAGATTCCTAGAGTCAGTTTTGTGCTGCCAGCCCTTCCCAGCAAACCCAGGAAGTGAATATTTAGCTGCTCCATTGAGTGCTCTGATTGGGGCTGGAGGAGATGGTCCCACAGCACAGTAGACGTGTGTAAACAATCTGATTTGTCCTCATGGCTTCTCAGTGCATCATGTTTACAACAAACTCGCGTATCAGAGGAACAAGCTGAGTTGCTTTGCAGAACTTGTGGAAGCCCTTTGGCATTACACAGGTGGAAGAAGAGGGACATTTCCTTCATTCCAGCCCTTTCCTGCTTCCTTTTCAGTAACCACGTCCTGGCATGTGTATTCCGTGTGGGGGCCAGGAGTCCATGGCATGCCCCCCCGACTAATTGCATGCTCCCTCCTGTGTATTGTGAAGCACTTTGGAAGCTGTGATGGAGAGCGGCATGGTGTGATCGTATTTTCTGTCCCATCCCTGAAAATGGTGAAAAGGTCCCCAGATTCCTGTCAACACACGGTAGATAGGGGAGTAGCTTGGCCAGAAAATCAGAAAACGTTAGAAAATGGATTTAGGTTTAATGTTTTTAATTGCCTGATAAATTGTTTTTAGGTACAAGGAAAAGTTTTGACCATTTGATATCGGACACAAAGGCTCCTAAAAGGCAAGACATGGAATCTGGAATCACAACGCCTCCCAAAATGAGGAGAGTAGCCGAAAATGATTATGAAATGGGTGAGACACAGGACTAACATTTTAAGAATAATACTAATTATAAACGCTTTGTATATCTATACAAAGGACTATTTCTAAATTCAGTGTTCATTTACCAAGGTTACTCCAAGGTAAGGGAGAAGCACCTTTCTTAGCAATGGCTTCTGCAGGGTGCAGCCTTCATATGTCTGGCAGCTGCACTGAAGCTGCTCAGTTTACAGGTGCAGAATCAGGGGCAGCTCTAAAGGGCTACATACAGGAGTGCAGTGAAATAAATAGCATTTGGCTTTCTATAAGTTAATAAGCCCCAGCTGCAAATTCCTGCAGGAGATGGAACGTGAGCTGATGCCTGGAATGCCTCTCTTCATCTTCTCCCCCATCTGCTTCCTTTGCCCCCACCCCCAATTGCAATGCAAGACCAGGGTTCTTCTCTTGTATCTGCCTGACCCCGAATTTGGTACTTACACCCCTGGGCCTGTATTTCACTGACGAGGAAATTGGGGTTTTTGTTTGCCATCTGATAACACATCCCATGTAGTGGTCCAGTGCTGCTGCATTACAGTGCAGTCGTTGCTTTGACCTTTGTGACGAGGCTGGCAAACTCTGAGGTTTGCACATAACTGACTCTGTTGTGCAGAACCTGATTCTGTCTTGTTTTGGGTTTATTTTGCTCTGGATGAGTTGCTCTTTTTTATCTGGCAGAAACCCAGAGAATATCACCACAGCAACACCCACACCTCCGGAAAGTTTCCGTTTCCGAGTCAAACGTCCTCCTGGATGAAGAAGTTCTGACTGACCCAAAAATTCAAGCACTGCTGCTTACAGTTCTTGTAAGCTTTCTTCTGTGTGTTGTCTGCTATTTTCTGCTGTCCTTTTATCTCCCAGCAAAACAAACATGTTCCTTGGAGTGTTTCCTGGCTGAGTTTTATGACAAACTATTTTGTATAATAAAAGTTTATCAATATATTATAGTTTAAAAGAAATTAGCATTATTGGAATCTCAACATAATTCAGTTTAAAAGTCATTAACTAGTAACAGAGCTGCAGTCTGATAGCACTTTCTTCAGCTGTACCACTGCAGTTCCCACTCCAGGTATGATTCAGAAAGACTCAGTTGTGTGAAAAACTGACCAGCTACATTTATTGCCAAAATACAAGTTGCTGCCAGTTGGTTCTGTTGTTTCTCAATAGAGGCATAAATCAATCTTTTGTAATGCTGCCTTCTGCTAGTCAGAAATCTTAAACCCTTTAAAGCTTAAAACCTTTAAGCAAAGGCTGCAACCACCCAGGTGAACTAACGGCTCCTTCCCTGCCAGGCCACGCTGGTGAAATACACCACGGACGAGTTTGACCAGCGCATCCTCTACGAGTATTTAGCAGAAGCCAGTGTTGTCTTCCCAAAGGTCTTTCCTGTTGTGTGAGTACCTGAAGTTCTGGTTACAATAACTCTGTACCTGGCTCTTGCTTAGAGGTCTCTGGTCCAGGACAAGCATCTACAAGGCACTTGCTCGTGTGGAGGTTACAAGCTGCAGTCTGCACATGCTGGTTGACTTTAATTTGTCCCCTGGGTTTCAAAGCTGATTTAAAGCCTAGTGCAGGTGCTCTTTGGGTGTTTCTTTAGACACCTGCTGTAGTTCTGCTGGAGTGAATGTGTGTAAAGGAAACCCAGCTGTCAGAAGTCAAAGTGAGCAGGCGTTCACCTGAGCACATCATTAGAGTCCTCATGGAACAGAATTGGAAATTGTGTTCTGAAATCACTGGGGGTGTGAAAATCCCACCTGAACTGCTGGTTGCTAAAGTCAGTTGGGAACTGCAGGTTTATTTTATTTAATGACCAAAAACTAAGCCACTTCTCCTTTCTTCAGGCATAATTTACTGGATTCCAAGATCAATACCCTTTTATCACTATGCCAGGATCCAAACTTGTTGAATCCAATTCATGGGATTGTGCAGAGTGTTGTGTACCATGAGGAGTCTCCACCCCAATATCAAACGTCCTATCTACAGAGTAAATATTTTTCCTCTTTTTTTTTTTTTTGTTAAGAAGTGCTGTACTGGGAGCACTCTTTGGTTGTTCTCTATCAGGTGGGAGCTGGGCTTTTATGGTGGTGTTCCATTTGTTGTTGCAGGTTTTGGATTTAACGGGCTGTGGAGGTTTGCTGGCCCCTTCTCCAAGGTAAGAGCTCTGTGGGGTCTGGACTGTTTGGCCTTTCTGGGGCACGTTGGTGCTGCAGGAAAGATGCTCATAAGGAGCATCACTCACTTATGAGTGAGTGGAGAGTGTCAGGGGCACCTCTAGGGCTAAAACCAGCCCTGGGCCTGCAGCAGGTGCTGTGATAGATAAGTTACCAGAGTGGGGTAAAAGCAGCCACGTGTGTCAGTGCAGCTTTTCTGCTCCCAGGGTCACTTTATTATATGTATCTGACAGAGTAGGGGGTTAATTTGATAAGTGATGATACCATGAGGCTAAATTTTGTGTTGGAGCAGAGCCAGCGGAGCACTGCCTGTGTGTCCAGGTGTGGGGCTGGGCAGGGGCTCTGCAGCCCCTCTTGCTGCCCCTGGGCTCCCACACACTGAGGTCATGCTGACACCTGCTCTGCAGTGTGCACGTTTACGTTGGTCTGGACAAGACCACACTAATTAGTTTTTACGGATACATCAAATTTTCTTTAAAATTTGCGGGCAAAACAGTGGGACTTGAGAGTGAGCTCTGGAGCAAAGCTCAAACTGACAGGAAAGTACAAAGGAAAGAACAATCTTTTTTCCCTCCATCTCCCACAGCAAACCCAAATACCAGACTATGCTGAGCTCATAGTGAAGTTCCTTGATGCCTTGATTGACACGTATTTGCCTGGAATTGATGAGGAAGCCAGTGAAGAATCTCTCCTGACCCCCACATCTCCGTATCCTCCGGCGGTGCAGAGCCAGCTCAGCATCACTGCAAACCTCAACCTCTCCAACTCCATGACCTCACTTGCCACTTCCCAGCACTCCCCAGGTCAGTGCCTGTTCTGGTACCACCTGGATGGGGGAAATGTGGGAGTTTCCTGGCTTAGGAGCCTTGTTGGCTCTTTGGATGTGTTTATGCATCAAACAGTGGTGCATTGTGGAGTCAAATGAATATTAAACTGTTCCTGAGCTGTTACCCTGTTGGTTCAGATCCTGGATTTTATCCAGCACAAAAGCTGTCTCCCAGGTTGCTCCATTGAAGGGAAGAGCATTAAGGGCATCAGAACAGCGGCACCTTCATGTGGAACATATGCAGCAGTGAGGGCTTGAAAACTAATAAATATAAACATAAAATCAAGGTAATTTGCTAGGAGAAAAGGCTGATCTGGGCACTGCAAGGTGTGGCGCATGTTGGGGAGAATAAAGCCTCAGTGCCCAGCAGACTGGTCTGGGCTGACAGTGCTCCAGTTTCCTGTGTGATCCAAGGGCAGTGCTCACACGGGCATTGCACTGGGGTCCGGCTCCGCCCTACAGGAAAAGAGAGTTCATATGGGTCCCTTTAGACTGTTGTATTGCCAGAAATGTGCTGATGGTGAAGGAAGGGTGTGCAGAAAAAGTGCAGTCATCAAAGGCAAGTACATGGATAAAAATACTCAACTCCTGGCATGGGAGAAGGGAATTGCAGGGGAATGCAGAGGTGAAATTAAACAGCAAAGATTTGCAGGGTGAAAATGAGTAAAGAGTAAAACTTGTTATTCAGTACAGCAACATAAGCCAGAGGAAATTAAATATAGGGAGAAAATAGAATTTATATCAAATCTGCATGAAGACTCATGAAGTGATTTGGAGGGGTGGCTCATATATTGAGGAAATACTTTACTTTTTGTCATAAATATTATACTGTGGCATATTTCTTCAGTGATGATTTAACTTCTGCAGTTCTGAACACTCACATCAACCAACCTTTTATTTCTGCTTCATTTCTAAGCTTGATGGAAGGCCAAAACCCCCTTGTATTGAGGGGATAGCCTTTACAGAGGTGTTGCTGGCTGGGCTTGGCTCTGTGCAGGAATCTGCCCTGCAGAGCATCCCTGGCTCACAGGCACTGCTGTGGCTTGCTCAGGGTGCAGAGGAGCAGCAGGGGTAAGGCAGGGCTGTTGGAATGGTTTGGGAACAGACCTTGCTGTCAGTGTGGAAGGACGTTCTGGGCAGCACCTTTCCATTTGGAACACAGCGTCGGTGGCAGCTCCAGCAGTTTGTTTCCAAGGATGAGGTGATGGTGCAGGATTGAGCTCTCTGCAAGGGAAAGAAGCATTTTGCTCTGTAAATGTCCTCCTTCCTTCTGCCCCACTTTCCATTCCCTCTTCCTTTACAAGCTGAGAGGAAGGAATTAATCCAGCTCGTCAAACATTCCTTCCAAGCGCTGTGCAAGCAGATGGCTTTTGTCAAAGGCTGGTTAAGAGTCTCCACAAACAGAGTTGGGAACTAGGGAACTCGTTCAGGTTAATAGTGAGTCTGAAACAACACACTGCTGGGCACTCTGAGCACTGTTTGCTTGGAAATTAAATTTCAAACACCAGTGTGAAGGCCACGTGTTCAGCAGCACTGAGTTAAAAGAAACATTTCCAGCCAAGTGCTTTTTTTCATTATGGCTACAACTACTAAGTTGCAGATACGTGAAAAATTCCTTTCTTGCATCTGGAAACAACTGGGCAGGATCATTGTTTATAAATGTTTTGTCTGTCACCATCTCTGTTCCTTTCCCTCCCCTTCCCTGTCTCACGGACATTATTCACTTACGTTTATTTCTTTCATTCTGTGTCTGTGAAGCTTCTCTGCCTTGCTCTAAGTCTGCAGTTTTCATGCAGCTGCCTCATCCAGGTACTCTCTTCTTTCATCGTATTTGCACGAAATGCTGCTTGAGCTGCATTAGGGCCGGGCTGTGGCATGAGGAGCAGTTTCTGACACGGGAATGGCTTCAGCAAGCGCTAAGCTGGTGCATTTCTTGGGGGATGCCAATAATACCTGGTGGTAGAGCAGACAAAGTCACCCACAGCCTTGAGAATAAATCTGGTAACAGACAAGTGGATGCTTAATACTGGAAATCACTCTGCTGCACGTGTGAAGCTAAAATGAACTGTTTGGTGTGAGCTCTTTAGATCCACCAGGACTCAGCTCTGGCTTTAGGGACACACAGGCAAACAGACGCAAGTTCTTTGGACTAAACTGCAGCAGACAGAGGTGCGGTAAATCAGGAGCACGCTTCTGCATTTCTGCCTTGTGTGGAGAAGTAAGAGAAAGCTGCTGAAGAGGGTTTTTTGCTCATCCCTGTGGGTTGTCCCTGTCCTCAGTTTAGTTTGGGAGTTTTGTGCTACCGCGCACGTAAGGAGAGGAAGGTGCAGCCTCTGGCTGGAGCCCTCACATTGTCCCTGTTCCGAGTGTGGAGGGTGTTCTTTGTTGTCACTAATGCCAATGCCAATCAATTTCTTGCACATAATTGTGGATATGTCACAGGAACAGAACTTTGTTCTAACCTTTGTATTTGCTGTCAGACATCCTCACATTTGCTGCTGATTGTACTTGCATCCTCACCAGACAGACACGGTGTGGCAGCTGCGCGGAGAGGCTGCTGCAGGGGGGTAACTCACAGCAGCGTCAGCGGAAAGAGCAGCAGCTGATCGGGAGCACGTCTGCACCAAGCCCGGCTCTGGGCTTCGGGTCTGCAGTGACAGTGCCCACAGCCATTGCTGAGGGCTCTAACGCCAGGCGCTGGGTGGTGGTGTCGTGTCGGCGTGGGGTCTTCACTAAAGCACTTCAGTTTTGAGGTTTGTTTGATGGGAGACTTTTAGCAAAGCGTAACAGAGTTTTGCTCTGCAGGACCTTGTCTCGGCCTCACCTCCTCTGTGCCTGTTTCCTGTCAAGACCCTCCTTGGGAAACTGTTTCTTTACTCATTAAGAGTGAATGTGATGGTTTGTTTTGCATTTTCCTCCTTCCGCCACTTAAGCAGACTTTCGTTTTCAGCAGGACAGCCAAGTTTTCTTGGTTTTACTCTCCCTTTGCTCTCCGCCAGCTCCACAGGCTGAAGGGCAGGAGCGAGCGGCTCTGCAGCCCTTACCTTCCACAAATCGTATTTGATTCTTTTTAAACACGTCCCGGCGGTGCCGGGCGGGCTGAGCGGGCGGAGCTCGGTGGGGTCGGACCCTCAAGGGGACCCGCCCCCTCCGGGATCCCCGGCTGGGCCGGCCCGGGCGGCTCGGGGGCTGCCGGCAGCGGGACTCAGCGCGGCCCTTGTGTCTCTGCAGGGATCGACAAGGAGAACGTGGAGCTCTCGCCCACCGCCGGCCACGCCAACAGCGGGAGGATGCGCCACGGCTCCGCCAGCCAAGTGCAGAAGCAGCGAAGCGCCGGCAGCTTCAAGCGTCACAGCATCAAAAAGATCGTGTGATTGTCGCTTTTTAATTTTATTTTTTATTTTTGGACCTGACTGACACGCGCGGCCCCTCGCGAAGGGCCCTCCACCGGGTGTGATGCTGCACTTGATCTGTACAGTTCCCATCCCACCAGCCGCGTTGCCAGATGATCAACTCCTGACCCACTGCCTGAGTTAACGCCTTCATTCCCCCGTGTTTGGTTTCAGCCGGTGTTCCAGAACCACGCGTGTGCCCCGGGGGAGGTTGGAGTTCTGTAGCGCTGCAGAGCCGCGTCTTGTCCGAATCCAAAGCCATTTCCCAGCCCCGCCGTGTGTCTGCTCTGGCCTCGGGTGTTCCTGCTAAGGGAAGTGTTGATCCTTAACCCTGTTTGCACGCCTCAAGGTAGTGGCCTCCTGAGCCAGGGCAGTTTCTCTAATCCTGGTTTTAATCCCAGCCTGTAAGATTTTAGCTGTGTACTTTTTTTTACCACACTGAGAAGAAGTTCATGATAGCTGCAGTACAAGGAGCTTAACAGAAGTGGTGGATTAGGTTAAATTTCAGGTAATTAGCAATAAAGGGGAGAGGAAAAGGAGGCTGCAGGAGTCCCTCATTCCCCAGACCAAGCTTCACACACTTGGACTGTACATGGACCAGACTGGACAAACTGGCTTTTTTCCCAAAGCTTTTTTTTTGTTTTGCTGTACTTTATCTGCCCTGAGGAAGTTGTACAGGGAAAAATCCCTGGGAACTGACCCTCTGGCTGTCATTGTAGCACCTGCTTTAGTTCTGCCCTTCCCAACAATGCGCACCTTCCAGAGCTCCTGGCAGAGTATCCAGTGGGGAATGGAGGGGAAATGGGATAGAGTAATTCCAGGCTCTGGGGGATGGTGTGTGGCAAAGCTGCCCCTGTGCTGTCCGAGCAGGGACAGAAACAGCCACGTCTGCTCAAGGTACATGAATTTAAATTAACTGACACTGTGTCCAGTCCCAGGGACGTCTGGCGGTGGCGCAGTCACCTCCCGGGGCGGGTTCGGGGTCCTGCGGGGGTTACACAAACCTGAGGTGCCGTCACTGTCAGGGCTGCAGGCGGCAGTCGGGCACCGGCGGCTGGGGACGTGCACGTGCCGCTGTGCTGGCGAGGGAGGAGGCGGTCCCGGTGCCGCCGCAGGTCCCGGTGCCGCCGCAGGTCCCAGTGCCACTGCAGGTCCTGGTGCTTGTCCCACTGTGGGTGCCGGTGCCACTGCAGGTCCCGGTGCCGCTGTGGGTCTCGGTGCTGGTCCCTCCACGGGTCCCGGTGCCGCCGCGGGTCCCAGTGCTGCCGTGGGTCCCGGTGCTGGTCCCACTGTGGGTGCCGGTGCCCCATGGGCACGGGCGGGGTGTCTGAGTTGGGGCTGAGTTCAGGCAGGGGCTGTGTCCCTGGGGGCTCACACAGCTCCTGCTCAGAAACAGATCCGCTTCCCAGTTTCAGATCCCTCTGCTGTGGTAGGAATTAACAATCCTTCAGTGGCTTTAAAGGAAAAAAAAGCATATCCATTAGGTAAAAGCCAGTCCTCCACTGCAATAGTTGGTGGCTTTCAGTAAATCAAACTCCACAGCTAAATTATTAGAGAATGGTACAATTAAGGGTTCCGATTTTATTGCTATAGCACATAATTCCCATGTATCCACACAGTAACAATGTAACATTTATGTAAATAAAAATACCTTTATTGTATTGATTCATAAAATAACAATTTCTTTAATTTGTTTACAGTCCTGGAAAAACTATGAACACAAACTTCATATGCAAATAGTTTGCCAAAACAAAGGAAAACTTAGAATTAGCAGTCATGGAATAAACAGGTTAGAAAAATGAACTGGTGCAATTAACCAAATCCCCTCACTCGGGTGGTGCAGGCGCCAGGGCAGGAACGTGGTCACTGGTGACACAGAGCGGAGTCTGAGCAGGGCCACAAGGCTGAGCTGGGCTCAGAGCAGGGGTTTGAGCCTTGGTTTGGGGTCCCCAGGTTAGAAACCATTGTCATCCCACAACTCAGATTGTGAGGAGCCATGCCCAGTGTCACTGGAGTTTGCACTGGGTTGTACCCAGTCGAGCTTGTTCCAGCCCTTCCCGTTTTGCTGAGGACAAGGAATTGTAGAAGCCTGAGGATTTGGAGGTAGGAGGAAAACAAGACTCTCTTGTAAAGGTGGTGTGCTGTTTTCAGTTGTTTCTCATATGAGCAGGTCTCCTGCAAACAGGAACAGTAATTCCAGAGGAACTGCCTGACTGATTTTGTTTGGGCAGAGCGAGCCCTTCACTGTTCTGCACTGCCCATGTCCGAAGTGTCCCTCCATCAGAACTGCTGTGTTCTCTGCAGCACAGAGATGTGAGAGCAGAGGGGACATGGGTGAAAGTCACCTTCCCTGTGAGAACTACTCCAGGCTCTCAGTCCCAGCTGAAAAAACTGGTCTCCTCATAAAGTCAGTGAACAAAACTGAATTTCCTCTTTCCTAGAAGGAGGGAGTCGGTTGGAGTTTCCCCTGTATGAGAGGTTCAGTGAGAGGGCCCGGACTCTGGCAGAGCAGGGGTGTCAGACACCTGTGTCAGGTAATGGGGGTGAATTGGGGTGTAAGGTTTAATTTGGGATCGTGTGTGCCCTGATAGGAACGTTGTCTTCTAGTACTGGTGCTTGGGAAGCTTGTGCTTGGCTCCCAGGGAACCATGGCCTTCGTGTAACGATTAAACTCCCATCAGTAATTAGTTGTTGAGTGCCTTACTGTCACTGCATCACTCTCCCGCTCCCTCCAGCAGCTGCTGCTGGCATTTGCCTCTTTTTCTTTCTCACATCCTCCTTCCTTTGTTCTTTCCCTGTTTGAGCGCTCTCCATCCTGCCCATTCCATCCCTGGGAGCGCCACTCCCATCCTGGGCTGCTCCATCCTTTCTGCACCTGCTGCTCTGTTCTCTGGTGACCAGCAGGTTGTTGCTGGTGACAGTGTGGGTGTGAGCCCTGACCTGACACGCAGGAGCCCTGTCCCAGGGTCCCAGTGCCGCTTATGCTCCAGGCAGCCCGCGGGCTGCTGGCAGTGGCTGCTGCTCCAGGCTCTGCTGCAGGGCTGGAGCTGCAGCCCCGGAGTCCCTGTGCTCTGACATGAAAACTTAAGATTCAGAAAAATCCAATTGGAACACGTGGACCATGTAAGGCCCTCCCGGGGAGCGTGTGTGACCCCCTGGCTCAGAGCCCGTTCCCCGCCCCGCACTGACCACAGCTCAGTACTGTAAAGACAATTAACATTCTGTTTGTGTTTGTATTTTCCCTGACTTAAGGATAACTCAGTAGTATTTGAATAGTGCATAATCTACCTGTAATGATGCCGATGTTTCTGCTTTACCGTGCATGAGGTTTCCCAGGACAGGGAACGTTTCACTGAGTCTCGTGGGCTGAGCCCCCGGCGCGTGCCAGGGCTGGCTCTGACCCGGGTTGTAGGTTTTAGGGCTTTTTCTGTTTCATTCTAAGGTTAATTTTTTCCAATGTCACAAAGCACGTCCTATTGTTATGCAACAAACCACAGACAGTCACTCAGAGTGTTGGTCCCACCTTTTTTTTTATGCAGTATATTCACCTGTAAATAGTTTTTGTGTAAAATTTGACAGAAAAGTATATTTACTACACTGTAAATACATGTGACAATATATTGTATTATTTTGCTTTTTTTGTAAAGCAGTTAGTTGCTGTATATGTATAACATACAAATTTGATTATTCTAGTGTTAGTAACTGTTAACTACTCCTCCTCCCACCTGCTGGTGCGTTACATCATTTAAACCAGAAGCTGTGTACGACACACTCACCCCGTGTATGATCTCACTGCTTCCATCCGGCCTCGGCTTCCGAAGGGTTTCTGTGATCCCAGTCCCGGTCTTGCTGTAAAACCGAGCGCGTGAGCCTGGAGAGCCCGCTGGTCCCAGCGCCGGTGGGAGCTGTGGGTCAGAATGGTGGAAACCTGGTTTCAGATAATTATTGTTCACCCCATTCTCCCGTCATGTATGTACTTCCCCTTTTTTTTTTGAAGTAAAATGTAAATTCAACCTGCTCCCAGTTGTTCGAAGGTCATTCCCGGGGCTGTGGGGTAAAGGTGGTGTACGCTGATGTCCTCTCTCTGTTGGGACAAGTTTGGGTGGGTTTTTTTGGGCTGAACCAAGGGATCCAGCCCAGTCCCAGACCCAAACCCCCACTTTTTCTGGGGAAAATTAAGATTCCAGTTAAAATCCGGTGTCTGGGGTTTGTCTTCCCAGACTGGTGCTGCTCTGGGTGTGGGATCCTGCACAGATCTAAGATTGCCTGCAGTGACTGAGGAAGAAGAAAGCCCATTGTCATGAATTTCATGTCACTTCAATAAGATTATCATAACTGAATAATAAATCAGAATATTTCTTTTTAAAATGTAAATTCAATATTGTAATAAAACAGCTGCTTGGTCTTTAAAGAATAATTCAGTATAATTTGTCTATTTGAGCTTTTTTAGCCTAGAAGCTTGAGGTTTCAGCTGTCAGGCAACTTCTCTGACAAATGATTAATCACATCTATTTTTCTTTTAGGGGGATACATTACTTTCCCATTAAAAATGTATAAGTACTTATATTCTGGCTTTGTGAATCGTAAAAGGATGTAAGACACATTAAAGTGTGACTGCATTGACTTCTTCTGAGACATCTCATTGTTCCTGCCCGGTGAACAGACAGACCTGCAGACACCTGGACAGGTGATTCCTGCCGTGCTCCTGGTGCCAGCTGGGGCTGCATGAGTGGAAGAGCAGCAGTGCGTGAACTTTAAATTTCATTGTTTTTACTTTAGAGGAAATGTTCCTGAGTTCTGAGTTGGACCTGGAGTGGGAGCCAGGCAGGACCCAGCTCCTGAGCAGCACCTGCTCAATCACTGCTGCCAAAAACATTCATAAAGTTCCTCTTTTGGACAGTCAAGCCTCCCTGCTACACAAATACACTGTAGCCACAGGGAGGGAATGAGAGTTTTATTTTAGTTATGCAGTATGCAGTTGGAAAAACTGTTTTAGGGGAAATTTGCACTGTTGGAGCAGGCAGTTCTGTTTAAGGAAATAGCTTCAAAACCCCTGCCCAGCTGATGCTGCTGAGATATTTTACAAAGGAAAATAATAAAGTAAAAATGCAGAACTTACTTGATGTTGAGGAATGAATTTTGTTCTCGGACTAAAAACTGCACAAGGAGGAAAAGAAAGTTGTTTATGGCTGACCCCAGGGCGGCTCAGAGCTGTTGGTGCCCCAGCACTGTCCCAGGTGAGGTGGGTGATACCTGTTCCCTTAGGTCCTGTCATAGGATTGGATTCTGCTTGGTCACTTTGTGTTTTATGTGTCAGCCCTCCCCTTAGGCCCCTCTAGGGGCAGGGGACAGAACGCCTGAACTCAAACAGCTCTAACGTGATGGACGAGTCCTCTGTGTCACAGAACTGACGGCCAAAGCCACCCTCCTGCAGCTGTGCAGTGCTGGGTCCCTCTCAGAGCAGGGAAATGCCTTCCCCACTACTGAGTTATGACTTTGAGGTGTGAATCCTTTGTGCCTTGCAACAGGGGCTCCTCAGCTGGCTCCTCTGCTTAACAAGCTCTCAAATGAAAATCACTCCCAGGCTTGTGTGGGTGGAGAGCATAGAAAAACAACTCCCCTGATGTGACTTGTTCAAACAAGTATGGGTTTGTTCTTCAAAGAAATCATGAAAAACCTGACAACGGGATCTTTTGGGATATTTAAATGACAGTGCTATAAATAGCCAGGAGTAACTATATGCTCAAGAAAAATCCCCCTGAAGTATTAAATTGTATTTTAATTTTTTTTTTCTCATAGCATACTGTCCTTCAGACAAACTGGAAATACCTGTTCTGCTGCCCCCACCCCCAGTTAGGTACTGGGAGAGCAAGGTCTGCCCAGGAGAGCTGGCTGTGCAGCAAGACACGGTGCATATGCTGAGGAGCTGCCCATCCAGCCCTCCTCCTCCTCCTCCTCCTCCTCCTCCTCGGGCTGAGGACACGGAGCAATGAAACAGCCGGGTCCACAAGAGGCTTCAGCAGTTCTGGTGCCCACACGTGTCTGACCCAGGCTGTGGCTGTGACCTTGACAGATCCCTGAATGTTTGACCACCAGGCACTGTAAATGCTGGAATTGCCCAACAGTAACAGCCAAGGGTGGCTGTCGGGAATTCTTAACGGACAAACTTCTGAGATCTCAGATTAGTGACATCAAAAGGGCAAAGTCTCAATGCCGATGGATTTTTCCACTTTATGTGTGGCACAGTTTGTAGTTTTTAAGTGGGTATTTAGTATTAATTCCCAACTGCTCTAAACAAAAAGATTTGAGGCAAATCAGGAACTTTTCACAGAAAAATACTTACACAATCAGTGATTTAGGAAGGGCAATCCTGCTTATACAAGGACTGTGATTTCTCCAAGTTACTCATTTACACTCTCACGTACCAACTGCCTGCTGCAGTCAATAAACAACGGGCATGTTTGACTTCAGCCAGCCTGGACAGTGCAGCCCTGAGCTCCCCTGTGCCTGCAGCGAAGGTGTGCAGCAAGTCTGGGCAGCATTGCCTGGTGCAGAGCGTGCTGCTCGCAGCCAGGTGAGCTCTGGGAACAGCAGTGGCTCTGCAGGATGAGCCCTGGGTACTGCCCAGGGAGGAGGCTGACTGGGGGTGATCCGTGACTGCCAGAGGAAGGAAGCTCAGGCTTTCAAGCTGGAAGGAGGCTTGAAGTGCTCTCCTGCACTGCTGCGGCCACCACTGGATCCCCCCCAGGAACTGCTCTGGTTTTTAACTCGCTCTAGCTCGGCTGCTCCCTGTTCCTGCCCCAAAGCATGAACCACCTCTCCCTGGCCTACTGCTTCCCTCTGAATTTGCTGCTAAGGTTGCAAAAGATAAAAAAAAAGCAGGTGAAGTTGTTCCACTGGGAAATCCAGAGCCACCTGTCCCCACGAAGACAGGTCCGGTGACAAACGCAGAGCAGGCTCCTGTGCCCTCTGAGCTGAACGGCTGCACGGGAAGGAGCAGCACGCACAACTCCTGGCTCCTGCCACTCCGTGAGCTTCCACCCAGCTCCGCTGGATTATTTGGAGAAGACACACCACGCCCAAACAACTCTTCCCAGGCAGACCCAGGGTGGAGGCCAAACCCCTCAGGGTGTGACAGTAACACAGAATTCCCAGTGAGGCCCTGCAAGGGTCAGCACAGACTCTTCCCAGGACCTGGCTGCTGCTTGGGCTGCTCCCGCCACACCCTGGGGCCTTTCCCTCTCTCACCAGCCTCCTCTGGAAATTCCCAACCTCCTTAGAACAGCATCAACGATTTCCCACAGTCTCTTCCAGAGCTGTCCTGGAATCTGCTGTCACACAGCGCACAGAGCGTGGCAATGCCAGCACTGACCAGCCGTGCTTCACTACGGCGTATCCCCCCAAAACCTCAGAGGTTCCTTAGGACATCATTTACACACTGGATCTTCTGTAAGGATGCCAAAAGCCCTGGGGGGAAATGTCACAAGTATTACACAACAACATGAAAAGTCTCTATTAATTCCAATCTGGTGCTGCTGCAGCCAAGCAATAACCTTGCCTGAACACAACTTGCATTTCTCATTCTGGTTCAGCCTTACAGTTCCAATCCACTGCTTCTGTAGCTTCTGGCTAATATTTGCTCACTCATGTGTCACCACCAGCCACGCGTTTGTGTAAAATTCTGTCTAAAGCTCAGATTCATTGCTCGCGTGTCTGGCTGTGTTAGCAGGCAATGAGGTGCTCTGGCTCCCAGGCGGAGGATGCTATAGCAGCGGCTTTAAACAGCGGTGACAGGAGCCATTCCCACCGCTTTGTGAAGGTGCCCAAGGCCCGACGGGGGCACCCGGCAGAGGCCCCGGGGCCGGGGAGGGAGCGGGGCTGTGAGAAACAAACCCGCATCAGTGCAGCGGCCGGGAGAGGCCCAGGATGCGGAACACGGCGGGAGAGGGCCGGCCTGGGCCTCGGCGGCCCCACGGGGCCCGTCTGCGCCCGTCCCGCGACTACCGCGGGAGAGAGGGAGGAGGGG
>VXBT01004140.1:924331-959268 GCA_013400235.1 Oriolus oriolus | reverse complement strand
CGCTGAGGGTGCTCCTCCGCCGCGCTCCCGGCCGTGCTTTCCCCGGGCCCCGCGCGCGGGCCGTGGCGGGAGCGCTCCCGCGCGGCCCAAGGTCAGCGCTCCGGGCCCGCGGTGACCCCGGGGCCGGTTGTGCCGCAGCGCCCGGCGGGCACGGTGCGGGCACCGGCGGGCGGGGGCCGTGCGGGGCAGGGTGAGGGGAGGTGGGCGGCCCTGAGCAGCCCTGAGCCCTGCGGTGCAGTTGTGTGTTCTGCTCGCGGTTTCCCGGCCGGCAGCGGCCGGGCCGGCCCGCCCGTTCTGAGGGGAGCGCTGCGGCCGTGGCCGCCTGACGTGAGGGCGGGAGATGGCACGGGCGGTGCAGGCTCGGCAGTGAAGATTAAGGCACCTTGTGCTGTCTGCTGTGTGTCTGGTCCGGCAAGCCTTGCCTGTGTTATGGTAATGGCCGTAAAAACTGTTATTAGCAAAACTTTTAATGTGCTACAGTGACTCCTTTTGTTTGTAAGCCAGCATAGAATACAGGCAGGAGCAAAGGAATTAAATTATATTGCTGCTGAGGAAGTGATGTTTTGGTAGCCTTGCTTTCCTGGGGTTGTTTGCTTTTTCTTCTTCCCCCTGACTGAAGCAAGGGAGATCTACGTTACGCCTATTCCAGAAATGGGCAATTTGATCTGTGCCTGGCCGAGTTCTGTATCGCAGTCCAGTAATTCCACGAGTCAGGGATCACAGAATGCACAGGTATCTCAGCAAGGGCATTCTCTTCATGGATGTTATCCGTAACAGCAGAAAACAGCACCAAGAGCTGCATTTGGCCACAGCCCATCTGCTGGGGAAAAGTCAGGGGCTGCAGCATGGCAGAAACCGGTCCTTTCTGTGTTGCCAGGGTTGTGCTGCACCTGCCGAGCGTTATCGGGCCCTGTGGACTTTGTCTCAGGTGGAAGGAAGTGGCTGGTTGCTGGGGAAGGTGTAGCGCTGGTGTAACTTTGCTTTCCTGCCGCTGGCTCTGTGGCTGTGAATGATCTATGGAGCACAGCCCCGCGTGCGAGCGGAGCGGCCGGGCAGGAGCACGGGGGCTGCGGGAGTGCAGCCCAGCTCCTCGGGAGCGCTCGGGCCAGAGCTGGCAGAGCAGCTGAACAGAGCTTGCTCCTCTGCTGGGATCACTGTGTGACCCAGTTCAAGTCGTTTAACCTCCTCATTCTTTAATGAGCTGCTTGTGTAAGGGGTGAAGGGCTGTCCAGGCACCTGCTGACCTCCTGTACCTGTCTTGTAGTGATGCCCATGGACCTGTGACTCTGAAAAAGGGCAGCACAGCTTCATTGTGTGCATCTCATTCTCAATTCCCTGGTTTGCTTGCACGTGCTGCAAATGCACTGGGGGGAATGACAGCTCTCGAGTAAGAGAAAAGGGGGAGAAGCCTGTTGAGCTTGAGCAGTGCTTGCAGTGGGATAGAATCCACTGGAATCCATTCGTGCATCGCGTGCTGTCCTGGTCTTGCTCACCTGACAGCCCCTCAGCTTCTGCTTCAGTGTTTCATTGAGCTCTTGAAGGACTTTTTAAGGCTCTCAGGGGGTTTATGTGGGTCAGTCTCTCACCACAATTGTAGCAGTGTCTTCCGCATAGACTGTTTGCTCTCAGACATGAAACTAATGATATGCTGGGGCTGGAGGGTCTTTGTGGATGGCACTGTGCAGGAACCCAGTTGTTATGTGTGTTAGTAGCTGTTTCTTACTCAGGAGTCCTCTCTTTATTCACCTTGGGTTTAGAAACCCATCCTAGGAACCAGATTCCTTCAGAAAGAACTCTGGAGATGCTTTGAGATACTGAAACTGAAAATTATGAACTGCCTAGAAAGCCTTGGCTTTAACCTAGATACTCCAATTCAGTGCCTGAAGTGGCGTAACAGGAATTCCCTCACTGCCCAGGGTGCGAGGTGACAGGACCTGCAGCTCGGATCCACTGCAGTTTCTCTGTTCCCAGAGGTGCAGATTCCCCTGTGGAGTTAACTGTGACAGGAGTTTGCAGCAGGAGTGCAGCCAAAGCTCTCAGAGCCAGCAGCAGTTTGATTTGTGATGGCTGAGACTCTCTCCTCACTTTGGAAACGTTGTGGGCTGGCTGCAGGGGGATTGGAGAGCAAGTGCACTTCTGCAGGAACAGTTATCTGAAGAGCATAATGCTTTTAAAGCAACATAGCCCACTTACCTGTGCCTCTCATCCTTCATGTGCACTTCACTGATGTGAAAAAATGATTTAAGGTATTTCTAGCATCCAGGGAGCCTGTAATAGGATCAGGGCTGGTATCCCAGTTGCCCCTAGCAACATCTAGAACTAATAAAAAGCGTTAATTACAGCATTAATTACTTATAATTGTTTCATGTTTCAGATCTAATGATTAGCCTTTTTAAAACCCTGATTTCTAACTGCAGTGCTTCTGTGGAGCTCTTAATGCAAATGGCTGGTTAGACTTCATGAAGTGATTATTAACTTCAGGCAGCCGTACTCAGATATTCAGAAAAAGCTATTTTATTCAGCAGGTGTTTAATATTTCCTGGAAATTGAGGCTGTTGCATTTGTTTCTCGTGGGGATTGCTAGAAGAGGAGATATTTGCATGTCCCAAACTGCTTTTTCAAATGTTCTGTCTTCAGCTGATTCACTACATTTTTTTATTGTCTACCACGTGGATTCTGGTCAGCTTTGCTGCTCCTGCATTTTGTCGGCTGGAAGCTGACTGGATTTTTGGGTCCTGTACATTACTCCTAGCAGAGATTAATATTTCATAAAAGATGATTTAAAATCATTCTTGAGCAAACAAATCACTGCTGCAGACCTGTCCTGGCTGGGGTTGCCTTTGACCTCTGCTGCCACCTGGCACTGAGGATGAGAAACTTGCCATGTGCTGTGGCTGGTTTTTGACTTTGGGTATAAATAGCAGCAGTTCCTGGCAAAAGTTCATGATTTTCATGTGCCTCTGGTATCAGGGGCCTTAGCATTGCATGGGGATGAACCTGGGAACTGGGAATTTTGTCTGGGACAAGGATCACAGTGTGTATCCCCATAAATCTCAGGGCTGTGACCTGTGCTTTCCCGTTCCTTGAAGAGGAGCCTCTTTTGTTATGAACTTGGACTTGTATTCAGTTTCTTGTTGAAATGCAGGGTTGGGAAGAATTCTTTGGTATTCAAGGGTGCAGGAAAAATTAGCACATCCCTTCCCTTAAGTGTTTCAAGGTAAGGGTGGGCTCCCATCTCTCCAGATGGAATACCTGTCTTCCATTCCTTGTGTTTCCTCCAGCTCCGTGTGGCTGTACGAAGGTCACTCGATGTCTGTCCTGGCTTTGCCTTTTAAGAAAAGCTGAGGAGAGGAGCAGCCTGTGTTCTGGGGGAGGCTGTTGTGTGCAAGAGCTGCCCCGCAAGGGCTGGGGGTGCTGGGGTGGTGTGGATCACAGTGATGTGATCTCTCTGGTCAGGTTGGAGTGTGCTGTGCCACTCCTCATAGCCCTTGTTCATGCACACGAGTGTCTCCCTGCTCGTTCACCATGAGTGGCTCTCAGTGGGCCTTTGCTGTTCCCTCCCAGCGCAGGTGACTACAGGGCACCCTCCTCACCATTGTTTGCTGTCCTCCCTCTCTGGGTGCTTCTGCGACTTCTCCCCAAGCCAAGCCTTGGGCACAAGGGACTCCACTGCTTTTTGCTTTTCTGCCTGAGCTCTTGTTTTGGGAAGCTGTTTGTCAAGGTCTCGTGGCTGTGCCCAGCAAACATCTTGTGAGCAGAGCTGCTGCTGCTCCCCAGATACCTGGGGACCTGTTTGGTCTTTGCTGCTCCTGGCTCTTGCAGCCCTATCAGTGTGTTTGATGTAAACCTCCCTGCTCTGTCTCCTTGAAAATTCAAGCCTGTTTTTTGTCTCCTGTGCAGAGTATACTGGAAGCCCTTGGTTAGTTTAGTCTCTGTTTTGTGGAAATTGATAGAGATGCCAGGCCTCTGACTAAGGTGGCTGCTTTTAAATTTTCATTTATAAGCTGTACATGTAGTGGCCACCACGTTGTGTAGCCCATAGCAAGGGCTGCATTGGCTTCCTTGTGTAGAAGCAAGCACAAAATGCTAAGTATTGGATGTATTTTTTCTGAAATTCTGGACAATAAATTGTTCTATTCTCCAGCCTGAGTGAAAATGCAGAAAGAATGAAAAATGATAAAACTTTTCCCAAATCCAGATTTTTGTATTGTGTTGATAGGTTATAAAGATAATAACAGCTGCTTTGCCTGTACTGTGGGGGTACTGGTAAAGTGGTGCAGAAGCAGTTTTTGAAGTTTGCTGAAGTGCCTGAAAGACTTTTCTGGGAAAGTGGGGTAAAAGCTCTCTTGCTTCCCTCTGCAGTAGAGGATTCACAGGGAGACACTAAACTTGGGTAAGGAAACTATAAATAATGAAACAACTGGAGCAGGGAGGTAATAGGATATAAAGTGCAGTACGGAGCTTGATAACCTGATAGGGTCAATGTTAATTACAAACTGTTCATTACTGCAGAGAGAGAGCACTCAGGGCCCTGCCTGAGTCCATGAGAGCAGTGCTGAGGGTTGCTGGGGGTCAGTGTTTGTGTCCCTGTGAGCTTCTTGACGGTTTCCAAAACATCTATTAAAAAAACTCTGCAGGCTGGCTAAGCTGATGCTTTTATTGTAAAGCTCTGAGCATGGAAATAAACAGGAACTGTTCTGAGTCCTGCGTTGGTCCAAAGGCTGCTGCAGGAGCTGTGCTGGGCCAGGGTTGGGCTGCTGAGTGGGAGAAAACACACAGAACCAACAATCAGTGTGGCAGCTCCAGCTGCGAGGGGGGACCGAGCTCTTGTAGGAACAGCACTGATGCTGATTACACTGAAAGCAGTTTTTATCTCAGAGATAAAAGACAGCCTGGTGTTGGTGGTGTTTCTTGTTCCAGAGCACTAGTTTAGCTCTACATCAACCAGCTTTTTCAGCCTTTTATTTAAGTCACAATTTATCCTTTTGCAAGTAGGAGACTGCTGGTTCTTAAATATTCTAAGGTTGTGGAGTGGCTTCACTGGTGGTTTTAATTCTCAGAGGAGCCTGTTTCTTGGGCTTATAGCCCATGTTCATTGGGCTGTGAAAAGGTGGTGTTGCTTGAGGGGTATCTCTTGCTGTTCTAGTCTTTCAGTGCTGCTGTTTGAAGCAGAAATTGCTGCAGAGCACTTGCCTTTAATTAGTTAAGTACAGAGAGACTTCCCTGTTTGCTTCTTTTTAAAGTGCGTGCCACCCAGTTTGAGATCTTGCTGGCCTGGCTCCTACCTGTCTCTGGATGTTTGCAGCTCCTGAGTCACGCTGTCTGAGCTCCTGGCTCTGGGTGGTGTTGGGTTTGATGGGGGTACTCCAGGCTGGCTGGGGAGAGGACTGGGGAAACTGTGGAGTCTGGTGGCCAAGTGACACCCTGGTGATCCAGAGTGTGTGATGCAAGGGCTGGCTGTGGCTTCACAGCTCCCTCCTGTAAGCTCAGCCCCAGGGATGCTGCTGACCTGCACGGGAGAAATCCCCCTGTGCTCTGCAGCTGGAACTGCTGGAACCACGTGCTGCAGCAGGACCTGGCAGGAGGTCCCTCTGTTGTGGATGTTCTGCCTCCTTCATCTTGTGTGAAGCACAAAGAAGCTGCAGTTAGATAATGCAATGCCACGTGCCAATTCAGCTTTCGATGAAAATATGCCTCATGCCAGGGGTGGGTTATGCAAGTCCTTACATCTGTTTCAGTGCAGCAATTTTTCTTATTTTAATCTTAACGGTAGGGCCTCCAGTTCCTTAGGTTTTTGTTAACTCCTGTTCTTATGCCTCCTGTAAGGCAGAGCATGTGCTACCAGTTATTTTTAGCATGGAAAATTTTAAGAGCCCACGTGGTCCCATTTAGTTTGAACCATGCCAGCCTGTCCAGTTCTCTTTCACCCAGATAGTATTTATTTCCCAAGTACTGCTTCACTAACTACAGGGTTTGTCAGGAGGCATCCTGGCCTTGCTGTTGAAGCTGCATTTCCAATTTGCTCTGTGATCCTTTAGGACAGGCTTTAATTCCAGCCTTGATTTCCACAGCTTTCAGGGTTTGGAAACCTCTCAAGTGCAGGGGCGGAGGGAAGCGGAGGAGCCGGGACCGTCTGAGGGTACATCCCTGCAGAGCATGGGGGCTCAGTCGCTTGGGAGTCATCCTGGCCTCTCTCCTGGTGGAGACTCGAAGCAGCTCGCCCTCAGAACAGACCTCCTTGTGTGTAGAAAACCGTGAAATTCTGAGCAAGTGCTTGCTGAACTCCTCTTGGACCTGGAGAATGAATTATCTGGTGTCCCCGGGAATCTCGTGCTGCGAACATTTCTGACCTTATAAGGCTGTGAGTGCTAAGGGCTCTGTGTCCTGGCCAGGAAACAAGGTGGCTTAGGACAGCTCTGGGACCCTAATGCAAATGAACAGAGTAAGTTGGCTGCCCTTGGCTTTTTTTCTCAGGTAGGTAATGTGTGCATTCTTTCTTGTCTTCATCTCCCTGCTCTTTACCAGCAGTTTTCCATAAATCAAGTCAGGACACAGACTTGGAGAGCTGACTGACCCCTACTCTCCCCTCGGTGTCTTGATCCCATCCTGACGTGCTGTGGGAATTATGGAGCAGGTTGGAGAAGTCTCATGCCCTAGCTGCAGCTCTCCAGCCCCACGGTACAAGGTGTGACATTTAGGCCGGATTCCCAGCGTACCAGGGGGAAGTGGAAGTGGCTGGTGCTGGGGTGAGCGCATACAGTGCGTGAGCTCCATGCTATTTTTGGTGCAGGACTGATGGGGCCCTGCCTCTTGGGAATGGTGCCTGAGATCCAGCGTTTTCTGCGGGTTCTGGCTCCTACAGGCTGCTCCTCTCCTGTCCAGAGCCTCTGGAGCTGCTGCGCTTCCCAGCTGGCTCCTCCTGCCCAGAAAGCGCGGGGCCTGCTGGGCTGGGCTCTCTCCCACTTGGCAGTGCTTGAAAGCATGTGATTTGACAAGTTGCCATTTTCTGTCCTGCTGCTGGCAGGAAAATCCCGGGCTTTCTTCCCCCCTCGTGTTAAAATGATCCCGTTGCAGTCCTGGGCTGGCTGTCAGACTGGCAGTGGGGAGATGGCTTGGTTGTTCTGGGACAGGTTGGGAAGTGGCAGTGGGCTTTGGGAGCTCTCCTGGGGAGGAAGTGGAGGAGGAGCAGTGTCCCAGCCCTTGGGATGGGCAGGTTCGACCCGCTGTCCTCAGGCATCACATGCAGCCAGGCTGTGACCAGCATAGCAAGATCCCTCCTGCCACGTCTGTGTAAGGAGATGTTTGTTGGTGTTGAGCTGTTCCCCAGCCAACCCAGCACTCCGGGATGTCTGCTGGCATCTCGTGCAGACCCACTGCCTTTCAGCCTCCTCTGACTGATGGGAGGATGTGGAATTCCCATTTAACATGATCACTGGTAGTGATGCAGCTCTGGCTAAAATAATAAGTTAAAAACATGAAATCAAATGAGCGTTGCAAGGAGCCGTCAGCTAATCCAGTAGTCCCCACTCATCCAGGTATCACAGAGGAGTGAAGATCTTTATCCTAAATGATGATAATGTTCAGAATGACTCACAGAACTGTTTTGTCTGCCAGACTTTGGGGCAGGCTTGTCCCTCTGTGGGGCATCCTGCGACTGTCTCCCTGTGCTGCAGAGCTGTGTGGGACTATTGTTTGGACAGTTAGTGCAACTTAGTAGGGAATCGGATAATAATAGGGCTGTCTGTTTAATTGGGAATGCTTGCTGGGAATGGACTTATGTGAGCTACTTTAATTTGGGTTTGTAGTACGCCTGAGAGACAGCTTGTAGGGTAGTTCTGCATTAATTACAACAACTTGGGCACGCAGCAGATGAGCCCTCACAGCTCACAATGTGCTGTTGTGCTGGGCAGCATAAAGGGGAACCTTTTGTCTTGGGAATGTACAGCCTTCACCCTTTCCATTTGCCAGCTCCCGAGCACCGAACAGCCACAGTACTGCATAGGCTTGTTGGTTTTTTAATTCCAAGATCCCAGATGTTGCCATTAACAGAGGATTCACCCTCAGCAGTGAGCCCTGCTCCCCGACTGCATACAGACAGCTGGAAGTAACTGGGATTTAGTTACTTCTTAGTTATTTAGTTTATTTAATCAGATACAAATGGCTGATGAACACACAAGTCTCCTGTGTAGAACAACATGAATGCCTTATTTGTGATGTACTGGGGGTATTACTGAACTCCTTAAATCATGTCTGCTGCTGACCTTTAATTTGGGATTGAACAAGCAATTTTCTAGTCCCTGCCTTTGCCACTCATCCATTCATTCATGTGCCTCAGTGTCTGGGCCCTGCAGGAAGCAAGGCAGGGTCTCAGTTAGCGTGGATGAAGTTGTGTGGATGCTCCTGTGGAATGGAGAGCGTGGCTGCAGGAGGTGAGAAATCTGGGGTGAATATTAAATTATCTGAGGCTCTGACACTGGGTTTGAGCCCAAGGGAGGCATAGTTTTGTCCCTCAGCTAGAATGTCATCAGCTCCTCATGGAGATTGTGGCCTGAAGGAGTGTTGCACTGGGAGCTGTGGATGGGGCATTTGCCCTGATAACAGAAAGGGTTTTTTGGTTGAGACACACTGAGCATGGGGCCGACTGCCTTGGTTGTCCTCTCTTGTCACAGAAATATTATACTTCTAAAGAGGAACCAGATAATGCTCTTTTACAGTGGGTGGCTCCCATTTCTAAGACTTTGCTATCTCCTGAAAACAATCTTTATTTTTGTTGCTTGCTAGCAGGAGTCTTGAGGGCTGTTTGGATTAAAGCCTGTCTGTGTAAGCACCCTCAGACACGTGGTGTTTTGCTCTAATTCCTGTGCAATGAAAATATAAACTGTGAGTGCTTTGCAGCAAGGCTGCTTGGGATGCGGTAACAGTTTAGCTTTGCATTCCAGTTGCAGACATTTCTTAAGGAGAAGGAAAGGCATGGCAGCCCTGCCTCGTGTGACCCAGGTGAGGCTTGCCAGTGAAGGAGCACGACTGGGTGTCCAGGTGGGAAAGAGGTCACAGGCCTTGCAGAGGAAAAGGGAGAGCTGTCAGCTTTTGAGTCAGGGGAGTGGCAGCTGTCAGTGTAGTGGATTTGGATGTAGAATGAACTTCAGAGCTGTGTTCCTAAGGCTTTATAGAAGTGTGTGTCCTCAGACTCCAGAACCCTCAGGAATGGGGTGCTGCCTGAAGAGGAGAGCTGGGGAGCCCTGCCGTGTGCCAAGGCTGTGCTGTGGAATGTTGTGGTCCAGCTGGGCTGTGAGCCCAGCGTGGTGCTGGGGGAACCTGCTGTGCCGGAGGCTGTCCTGGGGGCAGGACTGATCTGTAGAGGTGTGAGGCAGAGGAAACAAGGGGAAATTAAGTGCAGAGGTGAGGTAGGGTTAAATCATGGAGTGTAATGTTGGGACATGTCCAGATATCCCTAGTCTTGGGTAAGGATCTTGTTCTGTGGAGTGCTGGCAGAGCAGAGATGTGAATTTTTAGAGCAGCTGGAAAACAAGCCTGACCATGCTAATAGCAATGCCTCAAGGCACTTACGGGACTTCAGCCTTTCTGTCACCTTCCCTGTGACTATTTTAACGTGATTTCTGTTTCTCCTTCTAGGTATAACTGCTGAAGGTCTGCAAGATGGCTTTACGCTTCCGCAATTTCGTCCCATACGCCATTCCTGGAGTGCTGGCACTTCTTGGCTGCTGGTGGATCTATTCCTGGAGAAAAAAGCACTCAAGCTATCGCGACAAACAAGCAATAGCCGTTGAAAGGGAGAAGCAGGAAGAAGTATCAGAGAGCGGTTCACGTTCCAAACCAGAAGCATGTGTTCCTCGAAGACCGCCTCTTCCGTCGGGAGAGGAGTGCCTGCAGAACCCAGCCCTGACCTCCCTGCTGTCCGCGGGGCCGACGACGCCCTCTCTCCTGCGCCCAGCTCACGAGAGGCCGGATCTCTCACGGGACCTCCCAGACCTGTCGGCAGCGACAGCTGGGCCCAGCACCCGCGAGGACGACAGTGAAAAGCTGGAATCGATCGGATCTCAAGAGGGAAGCGGTGTCCCTGCTCGTGCCTCTCCCCCTCTGCTCTCAGAGAGCACCGAGTGTCGCCAGAGCGCGGCGCTGAGCCACGCACCGTGGCCGGGCTCGGGGACACACCAAGGCCAGCAGCCAGCCCCAACACAGGAGTCTTTGGGAGTCAGGGAGGACATCGGCAACGCAGAGCAGTCGGATGAGTCTTCGTGTAAGCCCCCTAAAGAAAAGCAGATGCCGGGAATTGTGCAGTCGGATACTGGCTCTGTGACAGCCCCTTGCTTGGGATTGAAGAAAGAAGCCAATGCCTCACAAGCCTTTCTCAATGAAGCTGAAGTTGTATCAGGTCACGAGGATTTTGCAGTGAGTGTGTTACCAGGGAGTTTGGAGTCTGCCTGTCCAAAGCAGTCCAGGGAAGAAGAGATTTCCGAGTCAATCGCTGGTACTGTACCAGTGTGTCAGAAGGACCCACAGCCAAAAGGAGATGAGTCTGAAAGAGAGAAGATTGGGGGAGTGAGTTTGGACAAGGAAGTTGAGAAAATTGAGCAAGTAGCAATACAGATAATTTCCAAGGTCATTTTGGCAGCAACTGAGGAAGTGCTGTCGGGTTCTGCAGGCGATGCATCCCCTTGGCTCTGCCAGGCCACTGCCAGCCGAGCCGAGGCACCTCTGGGGATGGAGAGTGTTGCTGCCTCTGGTCAGGTGCTTGTGGAGGGAGCCACAGCAGCCAATGAGAGCGTGGCTGTGGGGAGCGGTGCAGAGGAGCAGGGTCAGGGTGTGACAGATTCCAGCTGCTCATCACACGGCTGTTGGGCCAGCCCTGTTCAGGGAAACACAGAGGTCTGTCCGGTGAAGAGCCGGGTGTGCAGGGAGTCCCAAGGAGATGATCGGACTTGTGTGGAGAACTCACTGGAAAAGTCACCTGTGGCCATGGAGGACTCTGGGTACAGCACGCACACACCCCAAGGTGGGACGAGTGTAGAGGACACCCTGCAGAGCACAGTGCTGTCTGTCGCATCAGACCAGCACTCGGACTCACTGGGCACATCCTCAGCCCCAGACACGTCTGCTGAGCAGAGCTTGGTACCAAGGGAAACCCCCCCTGCTCCAGGGCTGCCCGAGGGCAGCACAGTGCCCTACAGCAATGGGATCCTGAAAGAGGATGGGCCAGACCTGAGTCAGGAGTGTAGCAGTGCACCAGGGACAGATGGAGATCACTCGGAAGGTAAGGGACTGGAAAATCCTCCTGCAAAACACGTGGTGAACAAGCATTGCTGGGGAGCACCTTGCAGGTGTGAGACCTGCTCATACCAGTGGTTTCTGGTGACCTCTAGGAAGCCCTGGGTGTTGGGTTTGTGGGCTGCTGCTGACAGGAAGGTGAGGCAGCTTCTGAGGTGCTGCTGGAGGAGCCAGAGCAGAGGTCTGATGAATAGTGATAAAATCAGCTGGTTGCAGAGCAATTACCCTGAAGCCTTTTTGTTCGGAAGGGCAGGTGCATGCCAAGAAATCCCAACAGGGAGCAATATTCATGGAGTTCCCCCATCTGTCTCTGTTACTTTTCCCTTGTAGATGCTGGATGATGTGTGCCTGGCACAGTACATGCAAAGCTGTCTGAGCAAACGTTAGCCTGTGTGACCTTGGGGATGGATGTTCAAATCCTTTGTAGGACCCTGTGGTGCCAACAGCCCTTAATGACTGGGGAAGTCACTTGTAATTGTTACAAAGCAGTTGGAACATTGCTTGTTGCAAGACGTGGGGGTTGAATTTGCCAGCAGTGAAGGATGGAACCCACAGAACATTTTCACTAGTGAGAGTAACCCCAGGAGGAGAATGGGGTTGCCTTGTTGTGAATGCTGGTGTGACAGGAAGGCCCAGGAGTGAATTGTGGAGCCTGGTGGCACTGAGACACTGAGGGTGGGGAGTGGGGAATACAGCAGGTAAAGCTGATAAGGTGGCAGTGTTGGACAGCAGGTCACCCAGCTGACCTTCATGTCCAGGCTGGGAGTCTTAAATCTTCCCTTTGCCTACAAAGTCAGTGCCAACAGCTGCAGCCTTGGCCTTTCTGAGCCTCTGTGCTGTGTTACCCACTAAGATGTGGCAAATGTGAAGCAGCTGTTGGGTTCATCTTTCTCTTTGGTCTCTCACTGGATGGTCTGAATACTTGCAAGTGAGTGAGGATCATCATGCTTCTGCTTGTCAATGTGGAGGAAGGACCAAGTTCATGTGCCACTGGCTGTATCTGGGGTCTGATCAGGAGGAGGCTGTTGCCAAGCAGAAATGTTCCTGGTATCGGCCCTTGGTTTGGGAACAAAATACGGTTCAGCTCTTGCACCTTGTTTCTTCAAGCACAGGGCAAATTTGGGCAAGAGGCAGCCCCCTACCACCCCTCATAGTGGGCACACCTGGCACTGGGGTCACTCTGCAGCCCTTCCCTTTGGGGTGGGAATGTAAGTATGGGTCATGGGGGCTGTCTGAATGTTTGTGCCTGTTTTGTAGGTTCAGATGTAAATAGTGTGGATTTTGTGGACAGTGGCAGTGCCATGAGGAAGACAGTGGCTCGTCAGAACGCAAAGCTGGAAGGAGGATCCAGCAAGCCCGACTTCGTTATCTGGGAAATCGAGGTCCCAAAGGTAACCAGCTGCTGGCCTGCTCACCATCCTGCCCTGCCCTGCACAGCCACCTCCTGGTCTTCCCAGTCTGGTGCTGGCTCAGCGCCATCCCCGGGAGATCAGCAGCAAGTCCAGGAGGACGGGAGCGTTCTGCTCCCATTAGGACGCACAGGAGTGAAGAGCCAGTGCACAACTGTAAACAAGCAGCACTCGAGGGCTACACCCAGGGGAATGGTGCTTGTTGAACTTGTTATTCCCCATTATCTTCCACCCAGTCTGGGAGTCCAATGCTTTGAAAGCATCCAGGAGGCTTTGAGGGTACACAGGTATTAAGAGCAGGGGATGATCAAAATGAGCTGTGCTTAATGGTCTGGACTCATCCCAGACCAGCTGAACTCTGCACCAGTCCAGCACTGCCTTGTATTTATCCTGCCTGTGATAGAGGAACTGGGAATGTGGGTGATGTAAGCCACAGAGAACAGGGATGTTTGATCTGTGTTTCTCTTCCTGACTGTTGCTTTCTTGTCCCTTTCCTGAAGGAATTAGTTGGCCGCTTGATCGGCAAACAAGGGAGGTTTATGAGCTACTTGAGGCAAGCGTCTGGTGCCAAAATTTATGTCTCAACACTACCTTATTTCCGTGACTCTCAAGTCTGTCACATCGAAGGTGAGTGGAATGTGTCTCTCTTCACAGTCTAATGTGTATCTTGGGGGCCTCAATTAGATGGGCAAGGAATTTAAATGGATTTAGTGGCTTTGGAGTCCAGTGCTTTTCAAAACTCCTCTGGCCAACCTGTTAAAATTTACACTGTTGATGCAGTGCAGGGGGATCCTGGCAGTTGTATTTCTTCAAGTGACAGGACTGGAGGTGTCCTCAGCATGTCCATGCTACAGAGTTTCTATGGGATTTTTGTCTTTCAGGGACCTCACATCAAGTAGAGAAAGTCCTGAGCCTGATTGGCAAGAAGTTCAAAGAGCTGTGTCTCACCAACATCTACACCCTCCCTCCGCCGATGCCGCTGCCGCTTCACTCCCTGCTCGTGTCTGCCTGGGTGAGTCCCGGCTCTCTGGCTGTGCTGGGGCTGGAGCTTGCATTGCCAGGAACACTCATGACAGTTTTTCCTCCCCATGACAGCTGTTCCTCCCCGATGGAGTCACTGTGGAGGTGGTGGTGGCACACCAGGTGGATGCAGGGCACATGTTCCTGCAGCAGCACACGCACCCCACGTTCCACGTCCTGCGCAGCCTCGACCAGCAGATGTTCGCCTGCTACTCTCAGCCCGAAATTCCAACTCTGCCCACTCCGGTAGAAGGCAAGTCATGGATGCTCGTACACTGAGAAAGTTCTGGGCTCCCTGAGTCGGGTGTGGGAAGTTCCCAGTGGATGAGGATGTGATAGCTCACGTGTCACCTCATCTTTAAGCTGCTGCCAGAGTACAGATGTTGCTCTGCTCTCCCTTACCCTGCTCATCCCTGGAGTACCTCCTGAGCCACGTAGCTGCATGTTGAAATTCAGAGTGAGATCAAGCCTGTCTCAGCTTATTTCCAATCAACCTGGCATCTGGGGTATTTCTGCTGACAAAGTGTGGAGCTGCTCCCAGACCTTCACAGTGTCACTGTGTCCATGTCTGTCACTGTGTCTGCCCCTGGTGTGAAGTGAAGGGGGCATCACATGGAAAGGGGTTGTGTATTCCTGGAGACAGACCTTGCTGTTCCTGCCTGGAGGCTGGAAGGGAACTGGGTACCTGAGCAGGGCAGCTTGGTTGTTGCAGACAGAGCTGAGAGTAAAACCCACCAGTCCTGTGTCTCAGCTGCAGGCCTGGGCTGCTGTGGGTGTGGAGAGGTGTTGGAGGGAGATGGAAGCAGTCTAAGAAATGCTGTTGGTTCTCCATAGATAACTGAGCAGCACTGCTCATGCCTGAAGTGCTGATTTTTGGAAATCCATGTATCCTGAGCCTTTCTTCTCTGCGCTCTGGTGTTTTGCAGTTGGTATTATCTGTGCAGCTCCAGGCCTGGATGGGGCATGGCTCCGGGCTCAAGTCATCAGCTACTTTGAGGAGACCGATGAAGTGGAGCTCAAATACGTGGACTATGGAGGATATGACAAAGTGAAGGTCGATACACTCAGGCAAATCAGGTCTGTAGATCCTCTCCCATGGCCTGAGGCCACATCTGGCTCAAATCCTAATCAGAGGAGTCTGTATTGTTTGAATTCTTAAGGGTTTTTCCACAGCTGAAGTGGGAAATGGTGGAAAGGTTCAGCTCAGCAACGAGTGTGGGTTCTTGGGAGCACAGCAAGGCTTTTTTGAAGGGAGGGGAGAGGAAATGGCAGCTTCTGCCACTTCAGTGTGGAAGCTGAGGAAGAGGATGCCTTCAGGAGGCCTCAAAGTGTAATTGAGTGATGAGCCAGGAATAAGCTCCCAATTCTCCATGCCCCAGCCCCACTGGCTGGGAGAGCTGTGTTGGATCAGGAGTTTCTTACACAAGCCCATTAAATACTTGATTGTGCCCCAGAGGTGGGAGACAGGCTCCTGATGGAGGTGGGCACAGCCTCCCTGATGGAGGTGGGTTTTGCTTGGAGCCTGCTCCAGCTTGGCATGTTAATCAGACAATTTATTGCTGCTCTTAGATTGCTGGGAGAATAGTCTGATTTTTTTTTTTTTTTTTTGTTTGACTGTCATTAATTTAAAACTGAATTCCTGTTAGAGCAATTTGATTAATCAATGTCACATTGAAGAATGCAGGAGGGATTTAAAGCCCTGTTCTTACTCTGATCCTCTTTTCTTTAAGGTCTGATTTTTTAACACTACCTTTCCAAGGAGCAGAAGTTTTACTTGACAACGTGGTGCCACTTCCAGGTAATGGAGCTCTTAATGTACTGTTGGTGCTTCTCCTGCAGGTTTCCATGGATGCCAGATGTGTCCAAGCCATGATTCTGTCTAAACCTTCTACCTCCTATTGCCAGCGCAGCCTCTGATGTGACAAGAGGAAGGATTCGAAAAATTGTATTGTGTTCTTCTAAATGTGCTAGTATGGCATAACCTGTCAGAATCCAGGGGAAAGATGATAAATGTCCAGGCCTTTGCCTGCTTGGAGGGGAGAATGAATTACTGTCCTAAGCAGCAAGTTGGCAGGACTGGCAGGGTGTAGGTGCAGTAGCTGTAACTGCTCTAATTCTTCTGTCATAGAGATGCTGTAAATGCAAACTTAGTTTTAATCTGCAGACAAATACCTGACATTTTCCTCCTGAAATGACTGATTTTTAAAGTTCTGTGTTCAAAAGCCAAGCCTGCAAGCACTGGGAGAATGTCAGTCACTGCCTAGAAATACTTTGGCTTGCTTTTTTTTGTCCTTGGCTCTGCTCAGGTGCTGGGTACCTGTGGTACGGGCACTTTCAGTTCCCAGAGCCAATGGTGCCCCATGTGCGGGGTCAGCAAAGCCTTGAGGGACCTGAGCTTAGTTTATTGAGGATCAAAACACCAATGGAAGCTCCAAGATGCTGCAGAAATGTACTTTGCTGTCTTTAAAGCCTCCTGATTCATCAGCCACTTGTGTTCACACAGTCATGGCTGGTGGCTGTAGGAAGCTCTTCATCCCTTCCCTGCAGAACCAACAGCTCCAGGGACAGGATCAGCTGGGCCGTGAGGGTTCTCTGGCCCAGTGTTTGTAGGAGGCCAGAGAATATTATCTCAACAGTCCTTCCTGGCCTGTAAAGTCTGTGAAAGACCTCATTTGTTCTCTCTGCTCTCCTTTTTCCACAGACGAGGATCACTTTTCCCCGGAAGCCGATGCCGCTGTCAGTGAGATGACCAGAGGCGCCGTCCTTGTGGCACAGGTACAGGACATGTCTGGAGAAGTCTTGTTGCTGGTGGCACTGCTGGTGTCCTCTGCCCAGCACTCTGTGTTAGATAAAACCCAAAGCCAGAGCCTGCCAGCCTGGCTCCTGTGAAGTCCTGGGGCTGAGAGCTTCCATGAGCACCCCTCGGGACTGGGAAGGGATGAGTATTCCCTCTTGTTTCTGATGCAGGCGGGGGGAAGGGGACCTGGATGGGTTTACAGAGCACAACAGGGCCTGTTGTCCAGTGGATCTGGGGTCTCCTGGGTCTGCACTGCTTTGCCAGTCCTCAGTGGTTTTGCACCATGGACATGTGGGATCTGGCTCTGGCTGGCCAGAGGCAGCACGGGGACTTCTGGTGATGTCCCAGAGACTTTTGCAGGCAGCACCTGCTCTCAGTCCAGAGATGCTCACCTCTTTTGAAATGCTTCTGGTAGTGGCTGTAGCTGTCCATGTAAGTGAGTTGGGACCAGAACTGCTGCACACTCACGTTTTTCTGTGTTTCCAGGTCACAAATTATGACAGTGTCACGGGGCTGCCGCTGATACAGCTGTGGAACTTGATGGGAGATGAGGTGGGTATATTGATGTATATGTTGAAAACTCCTTAATCATAAACCTTCTGTTGTTGATTAGGAATTTGCAGCATCCATGTTTGTTGTGGCTTGTTCACTTACCTACTCTTTTCTGGGTTTTCTCCCCCTCCCTTTAGGTGGTGTCAATAAACAGGACTCTGGTGGAAAGAGGGTTTGCTCGGTGGCTCGACTACTAGCAATGTCCTAGATGCCTTGACAACTCTTTCTGCAGAGAAAAAACAAAAGACAAAATCTTGTTTTGCACTGTTACAATTTGGTTTGGCAACTTCCCCCGAGGAGACCCGTTTACACCTGCCTGCGGAGTTTTGTGGTCCACTGAAACACGTTTGGCTCAACTGTTACCATTTCACTAGAACAGATACCTCATCTCCTGAAAGGGGGTGTTCAAAGCCATAATGACAGATACTGTAGCTTTAAAGCAAAAAATCCTCCCTGGCCTCTGCTCAAAATTTAAGTGGAAAAACCCTTAAAACCTTTGGGTCTGGCTCGAGGCAAAGGCCCCCGAAACGGTAACCGCGCTTTGGTTCCGGCTGTGTCGTGCCCCATGAACTTGGTGTCTGCTTTTTCCAAAAGTTACATCGGTTGTCCTTTTTTAAACAGGCCCTGCCTATGAAATTAATGAATGTTATTAAGGAATTTAATGTTCAGTTATGGATTTTTCTGTATTGTGCCAGTAACCTGCACAAACAGCATCCATCTTGTGTCTTCCTTGCGCCGGGAGGCGGAGGAATTGCGTTCCCGTGTCTCACTGCAATCATGGATTTTAGGCTTGATCTGCTCTCCCTGCAGGGGCTTGGAGTGCAGGATGTTACCACTACGATTTTTGCTCTGAAATATCATGTATTTAAAGAAAAGAAACTGCTTGCCAAGCCCAATTGTAGTTTATATTTTTCTAGCCGTGCAAGTCTGTAAATATATATAAAAAAATCATTGTAATATTTTGTACAAGAAAAACACTGGAAACAAAGGGAACTTTACAGAAACTTTTTCACACCAAAATGTCCTATATAGGTAGAACTGGTATGGAGTGCATTAGGGTAGCCAAATTATTTGGAGCATCTGAATGTTGGGAGTGTTTCAGCTCTGCTGTATGAGGATTAGTGTCCCCTTAGGTTGCTGTCTGGTTGAAATTGTGATCGCTGCATCCTTTGCTATGTTGCTGTACAGATCTGTTTAAAAAAAAAAAAGTAACAACTTGGCATTACTCTTGCAGTGGTGTTCTCTCTCAATTTTTTTTGTTGCTCCTTTTTAGATTTCTATTGCATATTTAAAATTTTGTTCAAGTAATTTAAGCTGACTTAATGCTCTTAAAGACATGCCCTCTAATGTGTATCATTTTAGATATGGATTGAGCTGGGATTTATTGCTGGCAGAGAAGACACTTGCCAGAAATTGTTGATGTAGTCAGTCCTCAGAAGTTGCTTCAGGTGATTCAAGGATGTGCTCACATCCTGTGAGCTGACATGCCAGAGCATCACACATTTGGACAGTGGCCTGCAAAAGCCTTTGGTCCAATCCCCTCTGCTAGGGAATGGTTATATCCTTTCTTGGAGTTCTCTCCTATTCGGCGCTTTGATTTAATGTTCATGTTTGCAGTAACATCCAAGGAAAACTAAATTTGGTAACTCAGATCTATAAAAAAATATATCCTTTTGGAATGTTTCTTTCCATTTCAATTAAAGCTCGAATTTTAAGCCATCTTAATGAAACTGTGATGACTTGAGAGCCTTCATTTCCTGCCTCCATTAGAGCAGCCCTGGGCTCCTTGGTCTGCACCCATGGGGTGGATGTGTCACTGCTTATTGTTCATGGCAAAGTTTGACTTGTCTGAATGTTGGTGTTTTCCCTTCTTTGAGGTGTCAAAGTCAGGAATCTACGACAGGGGTGGGGAGTTCTGCCAGTGTCAGCTCTGTGTCCCTTGTTTTCCTCTGGCTCTGCGCTGTGGAAGAACATCCTGTTCCCTACTTGTGTTGAGAGCTGCCTGGTTTTTAAACTGCAGTAAAGTAGAACTTTGCAGGGTGAGAGGAACTGAAATAAGGAGGTGTTGGCAGGTGACAGATATGCAGCTCTTTCTTCTTTAAAATCATCACTCTCTGCCTATACAGGAACATTAATGGGGGGGGGCTATTTTAGGTTTGGGGTTATTTATTATGGACAAAAGTGAGTGGATTTGCTGAGATGGGGGAGGGTGTAGTTGACTATGGACTGCTTGGAAAGGGTGCACGTAAAAAAGGCCCAGGGGCGATTGTGGCAGTGGTGCTTTGTGCCCTGTCAGACCTCAGGGACGAGGCTGTGCTGGGTTTGGAGTGGGTCGTGCTGCTCGTAAATCCATCAGTGGCCCCCGAGCAGCCCCGTAATCCTTGGCTCAGGCCTGAGGCTGAGCACAGGCACGTGGAGCTGAGCTGTCCCACGGGGTGCTTTGACTGAAGCCCTTCAAAGGGGCTTTTCCCTTTGGAAAGTGGTAATTTTATTACGGGTGAAATGAATGAGGTCTCTGGAGATGCCTCATTTGTAACCTGGAGAGCTTCCACGGGCTGCATGGCACAGTCCAGCACTCCCTGCCAAGCAGCCCCTGGATGCCCAGATCCCCTCTCCGGGCTCTTTCCATGGATGAGAGGTGCTTCCTAGGAGGCCTCCTTCCCATGGCTGCTGCCTCTTGTCCTCCTGCTCTGGGTGCAGGATCAGGAGCCCATCCCTGCGCAAGCAGCACCTTCCTGCCAGATCCTCCTTTGGCAGAGCCTGGAACTGAGTTCTCTTTGGCACATGGATTTCAAGGCTCATCAGGGAGGGAGGAGGGCAGAGTTTTTGGAGCAGATGGAGAGGAGGGGAGCCCCTGTCTGGCACTGGTGTGTGGAGCACTGACACAAGGAGCAGCTCAGCTCCTCACCTCCCACAGCCATAGGTGCAGCCCAGAGCCTGGCTCAGCACATCTCTGCTGGGAACTTCACTGGCAGAAGCTTTTTCCTAAAAAGAAAGAAAAATGAGGTGCAAGCTGTATTTTCCCTTCCATCCCACTGCATCACACAGACCCGTGGGTCCCAGCTCAGTGCTGTCCCTGGGAAGCCGGTGTGTCGGAGGCTGCTGAGCAAGAATTAGAGAACACATGTTTTGCCTTCAGTTCATTGCCTCAGGGGCTGTGTTTTGGCTTCAGTCTCACCTCTGCTTCCTCCCCGCTTCCTTCCCCACCCCATTCAAAAAGAACAAACCCCAGCAATGATAGATGAAAAATTCTGGCTGCATTGGGCAGCAGGGGCAAGGATGGCAGCTGGAGGAGAGACTTGGGGCTCTTTGCCAGGGGCACTGTCAGAGCAGCTTTGCCTGGTCCCAGCTCCTCAGCACAGCCCACCCTGGTGTCTCACACAGCCTGTGCTTCAGAGAGCCTCCCCTGTGAGTTGGTGTAAGGGCGTTTGAGGCCATTTGTCCTTCTGACCTTCACAGCTCCCCCTGGCAGTATGTCCCACAACTTAATTACGTGTGAGTGGAAAAAGTGCTTCCTGTTTGTTTTCTAAATTGCCCAAAAGCCTCCCTGGCTCATCTGTCATCCCAGGAAGGTGAGTAATGGCCCTGCTGTGGCTTGTCCACACTGCCCTGCGTTCACAGCCTCCTCTCCTGCCCTGCCTCTGCTCAGGCTCAAGCTGCTGAGTTCTGCTCCCTAGGTGGGAGCAGGGGGGTGCCGACTTCCCCTCAGACCCTGAGCCCTGAACCCTTTCTGGCCCTGCAGAGCCTTTGCTGAGGTGAACACATGCTGGAAGCTTTCCTCCTCTTTCTGAATCAAGGCTGTAAAGAAGCTGCTGTGCGTGCCCAGGTGCGTGTTTTGGTGTCTGAAAGCAGGGTTAGATGTTTCTGACAACATTCTCCATCCTTGTGGAGAGCAGGAGGACTTGTGCTGTAGCTGTGAGTGCACCAAGATTTTAACCTCCCCCTGGGAGAGGGATCAGAGGGACTCTCTGGTTTGTGCACTTCATGTCCCAGCTTCAAAACCCTGCGTGTTGCCTGGGGGATGTTATTCTTTTTTTGTACCCTGACTCTGCAGTTTGGATTCGAGAACGCTGAAGAGACATTTCATGCTGTTTCAAGTGAGGTGCCCTCATTTCTGGATAGCAGCACTCTCAAAGTAATCCGTGGATCTGGGTTTCTCTCCTGTGTCTTGTCTGTCGCTCTCCAAGTGCACCCGAAGCACTTCTCTGGCCCTCAAGTACTGTTCTTGTTCGCAGCCATGAGTGGCAGCGTGAGCATCTCCTGGTTCTGTCGCATCCCCCTGAGCTCTGCCTGCAGCAGGGACGTTCCCTGGCTGCTCCACGATCTCCTGGCGTGGCTGCCGGGGCATCCAGCTGCCTCCAGCCCCCCAGCCTCCCGTTCTCCCCCAGATTTCCTGTCCCCAGTGCTCAGGAGGGATTCCAGGAAACCCGGCCCTAAGAGAGACACTTGTCCATCACTGGAGAAGTTGTTTTAGAGCAGGAACAAATGTTTGGCTGCCTTGCCAAGTGTGTAGCTCCAGTTCTGCTATGGGACAGTGACACAGTGTCATGTGCAGCACGGGGTGAGGGATGGCAGAGTGAAGTGCTGCAGGTGCCCAGCCCTGTCCCCAGACGCTTCCTGAGGACAGAAAGACACCACAAATGATGAGGGAAGATACGTAGTGGAGAAGAGTTGGTTCGCTCTTTTTGTATCGGCCCTGTCCCCTTGACACCCGCACCCCACCGCCGATCCCGTTCCTTTCTCAGCAGAGCAGCAGCCTCCGGTCGCAGTGAAAAGGAGCAGGAAGCGAGTGCCGGTGGCGAGGACAGAGCAGCAGATGGCACTCGAGCACCAGCCCAGCCCCGCTCCGCCGGCTCGGGCTGAGCCGTGCCGGGGAAGCGCGGCCGCTCGGGCTCGCAGTCCTTGAAGGGAGATGCATCATCTCAGCTATACTCTGCGTCTATAGGACCTTGATTTACATGCCTGGGATGTTCCTCTCTGCTCGCAGGTCCAGATTGTATCTCTGCTTGTGCAGGTTTGTCCTTACACAGTGTCTGGATGTGAGATGATAAAGGGAGAGTGTTACTTTTCACTCACAGAGACAAACCCCTAATTTGCTTGGATGTGTTTCGTGATCATGGCGTGCCTTTCCCTCAGAGCTGCCTCAGAACACAGAAACAAGATTATTTTTTTTCCTCAAATTAGATCATTTTGTCCCTCCAGCCAGAATGAAGTGAGTTTGTTGTCCTCACACTGAAAATGGACTTGCAAGTGCAGAAAGTGAAAAGCAAAGTTCAGCGTAATTGTTACAGAGGCAACAGCCAGAGAGGAATGAATGAGTCAGGGGGAAATGTTCCTGTTGAGATGGCCACGGTGTGTGCTGGGCATGCAGAGAGGTGTCCCAGCACTGCTCTTCTCCTGGCAGAGCTGTCACATCCCAGGGCTGGCTGTTTGCAGGGGCAGCTGAGCTTCCAAGCACACAAGCCCTGACCCTGGATTCAGACCATGGTCATTCTTCCTCTGGACCCCTGGGACACTTGCCAGTGGTAGCTGAGGTGGCACAAGCCCCCCGAGGTGCCACAGCCTGTGCCAGGCTCTGTTTGCCCGGGCTTTGCCCTTGAACAGGACAAGACACTGGGGGTGGGTTTGCCCAGGAATGGGGAGGAAGCTCTTGCCCCAGTGTCTGCTGAGCACCCCAGCCCCAGGCTGAGTGTGCTGTGCCCCCTGTTATTGAAAATGGGGGAGGGAAAAACCACTTGTGAGCCCCAGCTCTCCCATGTGTGAGACCCATACAAATGCAGATTTTTGTCAGCAGCTTGACCTCTCGGGCAGCGTTCTGGCTCTGCAGTGAAGAGGTGCCCTCGTTCTTCCCCTTGCCTGACTCCTCTGTAATGGAAGAGCTTATTACTTTTTTGTAGCCTTTTCCACTTGCCAATCAAACGTGTCTGGTCGGGGTTTGTTTTGTTTCCGTGTTGCTGGGGCCGTGCAGGACGCTCCATCTCACTGTAATTACGGTTCCATCATTGTCTTGGCACAAAAACATCTGCTGTCTCCCTGCGATCTCCACTTCCCTGTTTCTTTGGAGAATTTCATGGATCCCGATGACCTTCTATTTTCCATGACATCTCAGTGTACGCAGCTGTTCCTCTTGCGTTCCCCTGTCTCTCCATCTACCTCTTTTTTTCCTATCAGCATCTCCAATGCATTTGGAATTTCAGCTCATCTGCTTATCAAATCAATATCTCACCGTCGCCTCTGCGCCGCGGCCGCCAGGAATGCAGCACTTTGCCCCCCACTGCTGGGCTGCCTTCCCTCTGAGCACAATGCGTCCCCCAGCTCCTGCCTGGAGTCTTTGCTTTGCTTATTTAACATTTTGAAGTCCATTTTCTCAGGCTTTTTATTTTGATTGTTTTGTACCCTTTGGCTGTCTGGGTCTGAGGCCCGTCAGTGCTGCAGCTCCTCCTGAGCAGTGACGTGCCATGGGAGGGATGGATGGATGGATGGATGGATGGAGGATGGATGGATGGATGGATGGATGGATGGATGGATGCTGCTGCCACTCAAGGTGATGTCGCTGCTGGCTGCTGGTGACAAACTGAGCAAAGTTGGAATGTGTGAGGAGAGGAACTGCGAAGGGTCTGGAGAAATACTGGCTCAGCTGCTGGTTTTGTGTGACCTTGTTGAAAGAGCGTGAGGTCCATGAGAGTGATGAACAGAGATATTTCAGGTTTTATTCTGTTCTGGCACCTTTTATTACTAGGACTTTACTCGTATGCCTATTCTCTTAAAAAATATTAATTAAAAAATCTCTCCTATAGCTGCTGCAAATGGACTAATAAAACTCTGGGATATGAAAGGACCTTAAATCTCTGCTTTGTTCTGAAAAGTGTGCATCCCAATTCTACACCTCCCACTCCTGTCTCACCTGCCTGTGTGGCAGGACCCCAGCCTGGCCCAGGGTACTCTGTGATGCTGCAGCAAAATTAATCCCTAGAATCTTACAGACACATGGGTTTTTGTCATTTTAGTCACCTTCAACCCATGGTCTGTGTACATCTGAGCTAAGAATATCCTATTCTTGGAAGGTTTTGCAGAAGTTTGGCACCTGGAAGGTGTGACAGAGGAGAGGGGAGCAGGTAGGGAGCTGGTGGAGATAAGGAATCACACAATAACTTCATAGATGGATGGAAATAACACTGTGTTTGCATCACAGCTCTTCCTCTTTCAGAGGTGTGCCTATGCAGAGCTGGTTTTTGTACAGATCTGCAGTGCATGTGGGTGCTGGTACCTAAGTAGGGCTGTGAAATCGTGGATTAAGGGTTCTAGTCATCCAGAGGGAGGGATGTGGCAGTTGGAGTGGATAATGACTCCCTGATTGGGGAGGAGAAACACGCCCCTGGAGGTGGGAAGCAGTGGGTTTGGTGAGGACTCAGCTCTGTGTCCTCACCCAGGCAGGGCTGTCAGAGCATCACCAACAGCAGTTCCCGTTCCCTGGGGACAAGGACAGGGCACCTTCGCTGGGCTGTTGCCCCTGTACAGGGAGAGATGCACGGGAAGGCACAGCAGCAGCCTGGCTCCAAAATGGGGGCTCAGGTGTTGGGCCGAGTGTGGGTCTGGGAGAGGCCAAACCAGGGCAAACGGAATGGGAATTGCACAGGGAATAAGTGTTAGAGGGAATAATCTGCATCACAACGCTCCAACGACTCTGAAATAATTGGCTGTTTTCCTGGGCATATCCAGAAGAGCTAACGTGTTCTCCCTGTTGCCTTTTGCCTGGTGATCTTCCAGAGACCCGGCTGTCTGCCTCTCCCTCGCCCTTTACCTCCTGGGCCCCCCTCCCTCAAATTTCCCCTGGAGTTTGTATTTTTCCCCCAACAACATCTCTAAAGAATCACAAATGCGTAACGTGTGTCCCAACGCTTGGATTTTAATAACGTGCAGCAACCCCCATCAGCACAGGCAATTTCACATTCAACACATTATTGCTATTTAAAGCGCCGAGGTATAAAAATGATTGGCAATCCAGCTCTGCCAGCCCGCGCCGCCGCTGCCAGATTGTGATTTTTAATATTGGCTGCTCTGCGCAGTCGTTCCCTCACCTTTGACTTGCAGATTTCCCAACGTCAAAATAGCAAAAATCATTTTGGGTTGTACCAGGCACATTGCTCGCTGCTGAAAAGAAGCAATTATCATTAAATATCCCCCTGGCTGCATGTACACAGACACACCCGCACGGGCTGGGGCTGCTCCGCGTTTCCAGCCCTGCATTTCCCCAGCTCTGCAAATTCCTTTTACCTGAGCTGCTGGATTTTGGGGGCATGGGGGGCCACGGGCAGGTGGGGTATTGTGTTGTCTCTCTGTTGTGGTTATGGAAGAGGGAGGACACTGGGATTCATCCCAGAGGTGCTGCTCCAGGAGGGCTGGTGCTTTTTGTGTTCCCAGGGCTGTGACAGATCTCGCACGGAGCCCAGAGGTGTTGGTTGTGTCAGGGCTGTTCCCATGAACGTCTTGCTCTGGGTTAATGTACAGTGTGGCTAAAGATTGGACCTCTAAGGATTTCTGTTTGAGGCAACCTCACCCTGCTTCCCTCAAGGTGACCAGAAAATGGCCTTTCTTACATGAAAACAAGACTGTCTTTACTGAGATAATGGCCCTGGAGAGTTCCCTGTGTGCCATATAAAATGGAGTGGACACAAGACAGGTGGGTTATTTCTCTCCTGCTGTTGCTCTCTGAGGCCCCTAATCCGGGCCCTGCTGCAGGGTGGCTGGAGAAGGCAGGAACATCCTCATCCTCAGCTCTGCTCGAGGAGCTGTGCAGGAAGCAGGACCCACAGCTGGGTCCCTGGGGCAGGCAGTGCAGCTCTGGGGTCACACCTCGGGCTCCCACAGCTGCACAGCCCAGTGGCGACACCGGGAAGAGCTGGGAGTGGGGATGAGGCTGGCATGAGGGATGGAGCGAGCTCACCAGCACGGTGACATTAAACAGTGGCCTTTCTCTCTTCTAAAAATACCTTTTCCCTCTTGTTCCCCACAGCAGCGGAGGAGACGCTGTGCCAAATCCACCTGCTGCAGCAGCTTTTGGGACAGGAAAGAGGAAACCTTGGTGCCTTGTGCAGATGAGGAGTGAGCAAAGCCCAGGGAAAAGGCGGCCCCTAGAGCCAGGGGGCAGTGGCAGCACTTTGTCACCATATTTACACTTCCACTGGCCCAGCACGAAGAGTTTGGCTCTCCTCCACTTGCGGAAGGGATTAGCTACTTCATAACATCCAGACAAGATAATCTCTCCAATTTTGCCTGGAAGAAGTCCCTGACGAAGAGCAGCAAAGCAACAATAATGCCAGATGAAACAGTAATTGAGTTTGCCTTCTTATTACTTTCTCAGCTAAGTTTGTGTTGGTTTGAATTTTATTTTTTTGTTGTTGTTGATACAGAACAACAAAGCACTGTCCCTGAGCTGATTCAGACCAGCAGAGTTCTGTCTGTGGTGACCTGCAGCCACACAAGGAGGTGAGCAAAGAGGGGAGGGGGAACGACTGCATGAAGTTACGTGCAGCGTAGGAAATGTTACACACTCCATCCTCACTGGAGCAGTGCTGCTCTGATGGTGCAGCACACTAAAACCCCACGAGAGCCACAGGGCTTTAGTGCTTCATCAATCCAAAATGGCCTCGGCCAGGAAGAACAAATCCAGGAGCCTCTGCCCACTCCAGTGAAGTATTTTTCAGTTTCCCCAAGTTTTTCCTTCCCTTGAAAGAGCACCCTGGTAAGAAATAGCAGGAAGAATAGCTGCTGGGCTCCTGTGGCCCTCCAGGCGTGGCTCCCCAACGATGCGGAGAGTTTCATTTGCAAAGGTGAAGCTGAAGTGCTCTCAAGTGCCAGCGAGGCAAATGTCACCTCCTGGAGCGCTGCTGGACCGTGGGCTGGGCACGGCTGGTGGCTCAGCCCAGACAGCCCCAGCTCGGCACCTGCTCCTGCAAAATTGGGCAAGCAATGGTGCATGCAGGAGAGGTTTGCTGGTACTGTGTTATCCCACCAATATTTTAAAGGATAACCTAAGAGGCTGCTGTCAATTCTGGCCTCCAAGCAAAACATGTCATCCTTGTTTCCTTACTCTGCTCGCTAAGTGATAGCCATGTATATTTTTAAGGGGATTGTCCTCTGGATTCTTTTTATTTGTCATCCGGTATCAAAGCTCTAAAGGTCACATTTTTCGAGTTCTTTCCTTGGAGCTTCAAAGACTATACATTTACTTTAAACAAAAACTAAAAACCCAGCAATTTTAGAAAACCACTCCACACCCAGGGATTCGGGAAAGCTCTAAATATCACTGCCAAAGCTCAGTGCTCTCAGCTCAGCTTAAGAACAGTCTGATTTTGCTTAACTATAACCAATCTGTAAGTGTATTTACCTTTACAAATGGCACGTTTGTAATTGTGCCTGCTCATGAGCAAGTTATGACAAACAAATGTTGAGTGCCCAGTTCTTATTTCAGTCAGGTAAATGTGTGGTCCTGCTCAGCCCATCTCCAGGCTCTGCACCACTCCCTCATCCCACGGGAACACAAAGGCTGCAGGTGGAGCAGGGATGTCACCTCGGGGCTGTGGCAGTCACACAGAGCGCACCCAGGCACCGGTGCCGGGCTGACCTGGCTGGGTGCCACCTCCAGGACAACACGTGGTGCCCAGTCTGGCATCGAGGCAGAGGGGAGGGAGACGATGCCTGACCCAGCTGAGAGCCTTACGTGCAAAATTAACCCATCAGTGTAATTTGGATAAGTCTGAAGTGGCAGAGTGACTTCATCAGAGTGCAGTGCTCCATGTGGGATCCCAGCCTTTCTTCCTTCAGTGTCTGGAGCCTGGAAGCCACTTCTGCTGGGCTGTCAGCTGGGCCTCACACAGGTTTTCATACAGGTCTCAGTGTGAGCATTAAGCAGGTGGATGAGGCTGGAAGGGAAATGAAGGACCTAAAGATCTGGATCCAGCTTAGGAGGAGCAAGCAGAGCATTGTTACAGACCTTGTCACCCAAAATCTCTCTTGGCTCTTACTCTCCTGACAAAGCCTGTTCTAATTATTTGCATAGCTTGATCTTGACATCAATGGAAACTCCAGCTGAACTTTGGCCAAGAAAGGACGGGTATGTCAGGGCCAGTTGCTTAATTATGTTTACAACTAAATTGCTGCAGTACATCTTCACTTCCTCGAAAGTGATTTTCCTCTGCTCTTTAATTTCATAGAACAATATGAAAGACATGAATCTTCATGAAACTCCTCTCCTAATGCAGCAGAGACTCCACAGTGTTTGCAGGCTTTGCTTTTCATCACAAGAGGTCCCAGGGGAGGTTCAAGGTAGGATCCTTGCCATCCCGGCTCAGCAATCACAGAAAGCCAAATAAATAAAGCAGGAAGTTGGCAAAGCCCTGATTCAGCAAGGGCAGAAGCACAAGTTCAGCATTAACCTCTGCTTAAAATGATTTGGAATAGAAGAGTTAATCTCATGGCTGACCAAAAGTCAGACCAGGAATCCAGGGCCTTGACAGTCGGCACATCAGTGCTTTAAATCTAAAGGGAGAGGGTGCTTAAAGCTGAGGAATGGCTTAAATATGGGAAAAGCCCGTTCCCTGGTACGAGGTGATAACTCAAAGACTGGTTTTCTGTCCACGGCCAGATATCGTGATCGGGTGTGATTCTGGCCAAGGCACTGATGCCCCGAGGGAGGCTGACGTTGGATGGCAGCAGATGGATAATTCCCATCCCTCGCCAGGGGAGGCTGGAGGTCCCTGGGCAGTGCAGGGAAGGGCTGGGGACTGGAGGGGTGTCAGGGCAGCAGCTCAGCCATGGGCTGCAGTGCTCCCCCTGCTCAGCAAGCACCGCCCTGGTGAAGCCTCTCCGATGTGGGAAGGAAAGTGTAAGATCAGGGCAAGGGTGCATGTGGATCAAAATACCCTCCCAGGGGAGGGGTGCAGGGGTTTCACTGGCCACTGGGTCGGAGCAGAGGGACGGAGTGGAGGATGCCTCCTGGAGAGGTGGGTTTGAAGTTTAAACGTGTGAGACGTCCCCTGAGGAGGGAGTGCGATGCTCTCCCAGCCCAAACTGCGCCCGGCCCTGTGGGTGCCGGCAGGACGCGGCTCCCACAGCCGGCAAAGCCCGGCTCCCTCGCTCTCCAGGCTTATCTGATGTGCACCTCCGTAATGATGTGGTTAGAATTGAGTTATGGTGCTTTAATGTAGTTACAGCTACATTTCCCAGGCACATTTCTTCCTGACGTACAATGCTGGAATTTAGGATGTGGCCAGAGGCCGTGTGTGACTCCTTGTCTCCCGGGCTTGTTGCAGCCTTGCCACGTGCTGTGCCAGGCCCTGGCCAGAAAGGCAGACTTAGGAGCTCAATCCACATCTGCTGCTGGAAAATCAGTGAATTATGTGGGAAGGCAGGGAATGACATTGAAGGCAACCCCAGGGCGACAGCCCTGTGTGCAGGGAGTGAGGCTCCTGCCTGCACGCGGCCGTGCCGCTCTAGCAGGGAGAGGCACGGCTGGACAACAGCCCCTGCACAGACAGTGTCCCACAGATGGGTCCGGTTCTGTCCTTGTTTTCCAGCTGCAGGAAAATACCTTCAAAGATACGTGGATGAAGGGGTGATCTTCAGCCAGTGTCCGTGGTAGTGTGACTGTGAGGATTTTGTGCCCGTTGAAGATCTGTGCTGAGACAGTCTAAAGCCTCATGGAAACTTTCTTGCTCACGTCTCCTTTGATGTGAACTTAATGGTCATGGAATTTGCTGTATCAGCAGTGAGAATCATTTCATTAACTGGGAAGAAGCAAACAAAGTAGTTAACTCTAAAATCAGACGGGAAATGATAGGTTTGCCATTTCCGTCATGCCAGAGGTGCAGGAATGCCCAAACTTCAAAATGTGAGGGATTCCCACCATCTACAGAGAGGGAGCTTTGCTTATCAACCTCTCAGGGTGTTTTCATCAATTCTGATCTGCCTGTTGTTAATTTAGAACGATGGTGTCCTCTGGGGAGTGACTTGTTTTTCCTACCCCTGATTCAGCTCCACACTTGTGAATTTTAAGTGCCTGTGCATATATAAATGAGTGTCTGTATTTATCCAGATCCTGCCAGTGCACGTTTTGCAATAATTCTCCTTGGATGCTCTTGCTTTCTCCCGCAGTCGATTTTTTTGAATGACATGGAACTGATAATGGATGTGGTTTCAGTGTGATCGGGCTGACTCGTCTCATTCCACCTCTCCTGCTTTTGAGCAAGAATGTGAGGACTTGCTGTGTCTATTTTGGATTCCGTCATGAAAGGAATAATTGAGATTGAGATTCTTAGTCACTCAATGCGGAAGGTCAGGGAATTAATGCTGTGTTACACCAGACCATTCATTTACTGGCCCTCCTTTTTTTTTTCCCCTTAACTGTCTGTAGAGGAAAACAAATGTGGCTCAGGGAAGGTAACGCATCTTCAACGCCGCGCACAGCCCCAGCCTCTGATAATACACACTGTTTATCTTTATTTTGGGGGTGTTCCAGGGTAGTTTTATCATCATAATTGATTAGTGGCGACAGGGGAAAAAAAAATCCAGGAGTAACAGGAAGAAATGATACCAGTGAATCCATTGACTCCGTGGTAGCATTGATCTACTTCTGGGAATTATTTATAGGAGAAGATTCATAGTTAATAATATTAGTTTGGACTTTGGGAGCAGTTTATCAGAGGCTCTTAAAGGCCTTTGGTAAAAATTAATCAGGGAGAGAAATAAGGTAGACAGCCTGGTTTTGGGAGAAGGAAGGAAATGGGATTTCTGGCATAACTCAGTCCACCCCAGGGTGAGAGACAACACAAGGGGTGACTTGGGGTGCTTGGATATGTCCAAGCACAGGCGTGAGAGGCTGGGTTTCCAGCTGCTGTATCAGACAGCAGAGCTGGGGAAAGGTCTTTGGAAAATTCCCAATTAACCCCCTCCTTCTGATGAAGCCAAGGTGCCCACAGGACAGTCGCCCCTGCCAGATCCAGCAGGGAGAGCTGCCCAGGCACAGCACAAACCCTCCTCTTCCCCTGCCTCTCCTCCCAGCTTTGTTTTTGGCTTTAACTTAATTGATCTGTATCCTGCAATCCTACCCGCAGGAGGAATGACACATCTGAAAAAAGCAGGAGGATTTGTTTAAAGTGAGCTGCTTGGGTTTTTCACTGTGTGTATATATAGAATTGCCTGGAAGTAGTAAATAGAATTAAACACTGTGGTTCTGAAAAACAAAATTCTCAGGGCTGTCTGTTGATTTCAAAGCTGATGAAAACAAAGCAGGCTTTGAAATCTTTCCTTGCAGAGCTTCCCCCTCCTCCCTTATCATATGAAAGATGGGCCTGATAATATTTGGGTTTTATTCTTCTTTTGAAACAGTTGAAAAAACGCTGTTTTCTCAGTTAAGATCAAAATTGCGATGTTTTTAATAAGGTCAGTGTTATGTCTTCATTAGCAAATGCTGAAATAATTTGATGCAGATCTGGAACTTGACAGGAAAAAACTACAACATCTACCCAAAATATAGAGCCACATTTGCACCAGGTGTGAATCAGCACTGCTTCCCTAAAATTTACAGGTTCTGGGATAACCAATTCCGGTTTAGGGACTGGCTGCTGTGTTTTTAAGTAACTCCCTCCTGCGCAGCCAGACTCAGTGGTTTTTGTTTGTTTTCCTGCCTGGCCCCGGGCTGCTGTGAGCCCCAGGGCTGGGCAGCGCTCATGGGCGTTGGGTTTGGTGGTTTCCTTTCAGGTGATGGAGCAGGTGGAAACAAAGAGAGGGGCTGGCAGCATGGGAGGAGGTGTAGAGCTCACCACGAGGAAACTCAGGTGGATGTTAATGGGTGGACAGCCTGAAATGGAATCAAAAATATCCAACCCACCAAGTCTGCACTCTGTTGAAACTTTTCCTACAAATACCACAGCCAAAGCTGCTGAGTGCTGTGCACGTTAAAGCCTCTGTTATGAATCCCAGGGACACGTAGGAAGTGTTTGACCAGCTTTTTGGAGATGTGGGTGGTCCCTAGACAACCCTGACCAGTCTGACACCACAGAGCTCGATTCAATCCCCTGTGCTGTGTCCCTCCGAGGCAGGGTGGGCACAGCCCCTCTCCTGATGTGGCTCTGTGGCGCTGGGGTAACACCCAAGGCAGAGATGCACCGAGAAGACCAATTGTTTGCAACGACATATTCTGCATTATAAATGATCTTTGACTTCCTGGCAGCTCCCCAGCGTGTCACCCCCCGGAATTCTATGTAAATAATGTTTGTCAGGTGAAGGCACAGCTGGGCAGCAGGCAGGGCCCTGCTCCTCACCGGGGACCTCCGAACCCACCGGCCAATCAATCCCCACAACCTGCTAAATGATAGATGGAATGTAATATAGGTCATTATTTCTTCCCAATGCGCGAAAATGAATTATTCAGTAAAGATTTAGATCCTTTTTATTATGACACTGAATTTATAGAGCATACAAAACATAAATGCAGATTTCTACAGCCCCAGATAGATGAACTCGTTCTCCAGGCAGCGTGAGGTGGGTGCAGCCCCTCGGCATCGCTGCACGGCAAAGATGGGATGTCCAAGGCACACAGCTGCAGCCTGGGAGATTGGGACCTGCCACCTTCCTTACCTGGCACAGCATTCCCAATCTGTGCCCCGCTGGTTTAGGAGCCCAAGATTTCTTTGTTTCAGAAGTCAGACTCTCAGGACCCATGTATCTTCAAGGAGATTTGGGGTCTCATGTCACTTTGGCCTTATAAATGCTGATCTTAACAAACTCTGCATCTCAGTCTCTGATACGAAACGGGAGTTGTAAAAATTGAAAGGAAATGGGTGAGGCTAAAACCTGCTAATGAGAGTAGGTGCTGCATGAGTACTGGGACAGATGTGATCGTCCCGAGCTCGGCTGTCCTGCGGAGCTGCCGTGGAGGATCCAGGCTGGTTTGAATCAATAGCAGTAACTTTCCTTGTTATTGGACTAAATGCTCTAACTTTTAATTGTGCAGCTAGGGAGAACGTTATCCCTGGCCGGCACTTACAGATGTCAGCTTTGCAGTTCATTAGCTACTTCCCAAATTCCGCTGGGACTCTGGATTTTTAGCATGAACATTAGAGGCTGGAGAGGAGGAGAGCAAAGGGCAAGTCTGCAAACTCTCAGTGGGCTGGAGGAAAATCTGGGATTGGGGCTAGAACTGCACATTTGGGGCTGGGTGCTGTCGACTGCTGACAAAGGAGCAGGACAGTGGGTCCTGGTTTGTCACCCGTGGGGTTCAGGTGCTGAACGTGTTGCCAGAGCATCCCTGGTGCCATGGGTTTGGCTTCTGCTGTGACAGCAGAGTGCTGAGAAAGAGCAAAACTGACTGAACAGATTGAAACTGGTCACCCCCCTGAGCCCAGCCTCAGCTCTGGGGGAGGTGGAGAGAGAATGTACTGATAAAGTCTTCCCAAAGCCATTTGACCAGTAATGTTCGCGATGGAAGGGATAACAGTGGAGATTTCCTTTTAATATATAGCAATCCAACTTCTTTCTGAGCCGTAAGCAGCTGCATTGAAGTTCCTTCTGTCCATCAGCAAAATCTGTCTTGTGCTTGTTCTGGAACCCCTTTAAAATTCTGCACTGCTGCCAGAGAGATTAAAGGGGTAATATAACCCCAGGAACCACTCTCCTGACTAGTAATTTCCCGGTGATTATTACGAGAAATAGTTAAGATCTAAAGGAGGCTCAAAGAGGGGAGAAAAAGACTGTTCTTTAATCCCCCCCATCCGTTTCCTTTGCACATTGGTGCTGCTCACCCTGCTGGGGTAGGGCTAGGTCAGCCCCTTTTCCCTGCCCGCTCTGGAGGAGCAGAGCCTGCCCCACTGCTGAGCCAGAGTTCAGCACTTCATGGCGAAACAAACCCAATAAAGGGAATTATATCCCATTTTACAGTGGTCAGCAGCAGAGCATGAAGAGGAGTGTTTCTCCAGCGGGCCTGACCTCCCAGCCCTGCGCACATCCACTCATTCCCACCTTGTTCATTAGTCCCCACTGGAAAGTACATCGACATACCTCCCTCAGCCCCAGTAAAAATATTATAATCCCTGAGCTGCAAATAGTTGGCAACCCCAAAATAGCTCTTGCAGGCTTGGCTGCCGAGCTGGGAGGTCTTTAGCTGGGAGACACTTGGTGCTGGGCAAGCGGAGGAACTCAAAATCCATGGGTGTCGCTGAAAATGTAGGGCAACGTGGCTCAGTCCCACTGGGCGGGCGGCCCGTGCTCCCGCCAGCGCTCCTTAATTTAGGCGAACCTGATTGCTTTCACCTTGGATAATTACACCGATACCTGGCAGCCCCATCCCGCTCCCGCCCGACGCCGCCAAGCACTGGTCAAACGCCGAGCGGGAAATGCAGGAGCTGAGGGGAAACGCTGGCTGGGCAGTGCCTGTGGGGCCGACGGCGTCCGTGGGGCTGCTGGAGCCTTGGGAGGTGGGGACATCAGGACACGGGAACACCGGGATGGGGGAACAACAGGGACACGGGGGTGCTGGGGTGCAGGAGCCGCAGGATGCGGGAGCACCGAGCTCCAGCCGCTCTCCCTGAGCAGCCCTGGGAAGTGCAATTTAAACCCGGGGTGTTCGCGGGGTCCGGGAGGTGCCAAGGGCAGCGTGGGTGCGATGCCCAGGCTTGGTGACGGCATAAATGACACCTCTCAGTAACGCCCGAATTCTTCCCGAGTCCCTAAAATTTAATTTTCCTTTCCTGGACACGCAGCAGGCACTTTCCAGCCCCTGGAATTCTTCCCTGACGCCCGCCCGGGTGTGCGGGGTGGGGAGCAAAGCAGGGGGGCCGGCAGGGAACAGCCAGTTCAGAGCAAGAGCCACCGCTCGG